>VWZT01008111.1:261550-286197 GCA_013397055.1 Pachycephala philippinensis | reverse complement strand
AGCCCCACGTGCTCCTGGATTGATCCGCAAGGAAAAGGAGCCCCACATGCTCCTCCTGGATCGATCCTCATGGAAAAGGATCCCCTGTGCTCCTCCTGGATCGATCCTCATGGAAAAGGAGCCCCTGCACTGCTCCTGCATTGATCCTCATGGAAAAGGAGCCCCACGTGCTGTTCCTGGATTGAGCCTCATGGAAAAGGAGCCCTCCCCTCCCCTGGGAGGCCACGGGAATATCTGGAATATCTGGAGCAACAACAACCCTGCAAAGCCCCCAGGACCAGAGAGACACGCTGGAAAGCTTGGGAGCTTAACAGTATTAAGAGGAATGTCTTAAATCATGAATATTTGCCACACTAATCTAGCCCTTAATCTTGTCCCAATAACACAAGGATGCACCATCCTTATCCCAAAGGATCAACAGAAAACCAGAAAGAATCCCCAAAAAGCTCTTAAATACACAGCAGAACACTTTTGTTTTGTAAAGAAAACCCTGCTCCTATGCCTAGACAGTGCTGCATCGACATTCATAAGTCTTCCCAGTCAGTTTTTAGTCTCTGAGCAACAAATAATTCATTAATTAGTAAAAAAGGAAAAAAGGGACATTCAGAGAGCCAACCCAGCCAGCAAAAGCAGCCCCTAAACTGCAACTCATTCAGCCAAGTACTTCAATAGAATTATTTGGAGAGAATGTCAAGAGTCTTTACCTAAAAAAATTACTTTCCTTCTCTGGTCTTGTGAGACTGGCCTATACTGGACTGCCTTGTCCATCTAATGCACAGAAGATCAGCATTGGGAGAGGCTCCCTGGCCAGAAAAGGGCTCTGGGAGTTCCATCCCATCCCATCCTCAGTGCCTGCCCCGCGCTGTGCTCCAAGGACAGCACCACAGAGAATATTCCTGGGCACTCACTCACCCAGGGAAACACAGGGAGCTCCTCTGGATGAGAGCACTGGAAAGAAAAAGTCTCCGTGTATGAAAATATGGAAAATCTGATGTGCTCACACCAGCAGCTGCCTTTGTGCTCTGCACCTGGAGCAGGAGAGGAGGGAATTGTCCCTCTGAGGCAGGAAGGGGCAGAGAGTGGAACAGAACAAATCCTGCAGGAACAGCCCCGTTTGGGGACAAAGCTCAGGGTGACCCCTGCTCTGCTCTCTCTGTTCTCTCACTTTCACTGTGGCAGTAAATCCAGACTCCAACAAGGGTGAAAGAGCCACATCCCGGCCTCCACGGAGCAGAATATTTTAATAATTACAAACAATTATTTATAATTACGTATCTTTATAATTATAAATGTAATTACGCAGCTGTAATTACAACTGCCTGCTGCAATTGCAATACAAATGTTTGGCTGCTGCAGTGACAGCAGTGAAGAAGCTGCACTGGAGATGGGGATGTGTGTGCCTCCCTCCCAAAGGCCTGCAGGAGTGAGGGGATATGGATACGAAAAAGCCTCAGCAGGGAATTTCTTTAGCCTTTGCAGTATTTTGCGAGAGCTCTGTCTTTCCCATGCAAAGCAGTTAAAACAACGTTACAGTTTTGTAAACTTCTACACCTGCGAGTTGTTTTGCAAGGATTGTTTTCGTTTCAGCTAGAAAACATTTAGAAACGCTGGTTCAGAACTTGGCCAATCACCTCAAGGGGTGGATGGCCAAGGGACCAATTGCTTTATGCCATTCAATGCACTTCTGCGTATTAACATATAAAAGCTGTTCAATTTTCCATTGAATCCTTTTCCTTCTGTTCATCTTTGGCGCTAGGACTGTGTCGTTTGTCGCACTTGGACACGAAAAGAACACGCAGACCTTTGTCAAGAGAGAAGCAGAAAAAAGGGGGTCAGATGACCCCGAGCTTTTATTATATATGTTCTTAGAAACCACCGTGGATTGGAGAGGGAAATCACCACCCCTCCATCACACTGGTCAAAGGGAAAATCCATCAAACGTCTCTGCCTAGGAGAAATGGAATGCAAACAATAAAGCACGGTTAGCAAAGCATGGCTGTGTTTACAGAAAGTGGTGAGAAACTCTTACAGAAAATGGAAACATCAAAGAACTGCAAAACTCAGGGCAACATCGTTCTTTACCCGTTCGGGGTGCGACAGCGACAAGGGGACACCGATATCTCCTCACACCTCCCACCTTTATTTCCTCCTGCAGTGACAGGTTTGAGCTGTCGACCTTTAGGTGCCTTGCACCATGGGCAAGGGGCAGTGCTGGGAATGGCCCTGCCAAGGATGCCAGCCTTCCCTGCACTCTGCTGTCCCAATCCATCCATCCAGCCCCAAAAACCTGCCTCGAGTCACTGAGCGGGGTTTGTGCTTCTCTGGAGGTTCCCTGTGACTCAGCCCAGTGTGTTTCACAAAAGAATTAACTGGCACAATCCCTCTTTTTCCCCAGAAGGGAACACAGCCTATCAAAGCCCTCAAACAGAAGAGGAGCCCTGAGAACACGCCATGGGTGGCTCAGAGGGACACATGTGACCTCTGGGCAGGTGGCCCTGTATGGATATGAAAAAAGGCCTCAGGCTGGGAATTTTTTTAGCCCTTGCAGTACTTTGTGAAGATTCTCTTTCTCATGTGAAGAATTTAAAACAATGTTATAGTTTTGTAAATCTCTGCACCTGCACCTACTTCTCAAGGACTGTTGTGGCTTCAACCAGAAAAACATCCAGAAAGGGATGTCTCAGAACTGGAGCAATCCCCCCAAGGGGTGGGTGTCCGAGTGACCAATCATTTTATGCCATTCAACACACTTTTGTGTATTAACATATAAAAGTTGTTCAATCTTCCATTAAAACTCTCTTACTTCAGACAATTTCGTGGTAGTGTAGACTCTGTCAGCTTTACCTCCTTGGCAGCAGCAGCGACAGCTCTGCACTGGCAGCACAGGGGTGGGAGGTCCAGAACTCCCAAAATCCCAAAATGATTCTGCTGGGGGCTGCACACCTCAGGGCTATGAGGGTCTGCAGAAAACATAACAGACCACAGGGTTTTCTCTTTTGAGGAGAACGTCTAAAAAACCTGATCACAGTGAGAACAAATGTCAAAATGCCACATTCTGGATGCCACAAAATTTGCCTTTTTTCACCAAGCTCTTCAGAAGCCATGACTTATTGAAATCAATACTTTGCTATTGACTTTCACTTAAAGGCAGAGATTGAATTATCAGAAAAATCAGTGCAGAGCTACCTGACTCTTCCACTGGGCTCTTCACTGGATCATTTTTGATCCAAAGCCTGTATGACACGGGTGGACTGGGCTTGTCTCTCATCAAATAACACCCTGTTAAAATCCAGCTACAAACAAGCTGGCCTCCCTGTCTGTCAGTCTTTCTGCCATCCCCAGCCCCAGCCATGCACTGGTATGAACCCTGTCTAAATGCCAAGACAGATCTGTAAAGTTCTTCAGTTCCCCCCTCAAATCCGGGCAAAAACAACCATTCCCACTCATGCATGAAAGGGAAGTGACAAACTGCAGAGTGCTGCCCTAAGTTTTCTGTTGTACTTTAGGGTTTTTCTCTTTTTGTTTGTTTTTCAACATCTTCCCTTAAGGCTGTGTGGATACACAAAGACATGCCACGGTGAAAGAACAGAAAAACACGGGAACAGTGGGAAAAGGTTTCTACCTTCTCTTCGCTTCATCACAAGAGGAGTTTATGTAAAAGCTATGTACAACATAAAAATATGTCCCTGGAATCACAGAAAGCCGATGGATCTGACTCTTTTACTAGAAATTATGTGTTCTCTTTCCTAACCAGAGAACTTACAGGAGCCACACAAACAGAAAATGCTTCCAGACTGTGTCTGGAAAGGAAATTATGTCATTAAAACTCCCTAGAAAAACAGATAGGAAAAGCCTATGTTAAAAATGCCTAGAAGAGGCAGGGAAAGCAAAATGAAAATAAGTAGCCAGGTAAGCAGAACACAGAGCGGGTTGGGAGCACCAGCAAAGGATATTGGCCAGCCTGGGTTTGGGTAAAAATGGGTCACAATTTCCCATGTACTGCAGGCTCCATTAGCCCCAGGTGAATTCTTTGCTGTGGGTGCCACCCAAACTGGTTAAAGCAGCAGAGATTTTCTATGAATTTCAGTCCCACTGCCAGTCCCAAGAGGCTTTGCTCAGAGGGACACGATCAGAGAACAGAGGTGCAACCCAGATGTGAATATTCCATGCACAGACACAGAAATTCCTTCCCCATGAAATCCAAGGTCCCTCTCTTGCTTTCATCTCCGACTTGCCAGAGCTACAAAAGAATGAGTTAATGTGAGGAACAGATTCCATTTCTTAATTAATGCACAATTTTTCTCTTGAACTGCTGTTCTCTGGAGACGCTTCCTGCCCATCCACACAAACCAAACACAGACAGTGCAAACCAGGGCTGGGACTGGCACATTTCTGCCCCAGCACAACACAAGTCCTGGGCAGCATTTGCATCCCAGGCATCCCTGCTGCAGGGTAGCAGGTGCTGCACTGTGCTTTCATACTCTGTGCAATCAGCACTGAAGGCTGAATAGATTCTGCCTTTATTTTCTTTCAGAAACTCAAGCTCCCTCTCTTCTTTTAAGTTTTTCTTAATAGTGGCTTCTCAGCTGACATCACATGGATTTTTTTTGCCAGTGTTTGTGCTGCAGGTGCACTTTGGAGGCTGTGGTAGGACAGCTGTCATCTCCTCCTCTGCAGCTTCGCTTCCTATTTCATCCTGAAATCTTCAAACAGTTTCTTGCCTTGATCTCCCACTTCTGTGACAAATGAGGGTTTGGTGAAGTTTTGTTTGGGATTTTAACCACGCTTGCTGCCAAAACCCATCCATTTTTTGCTGCCCATTCACCTTTTCTGAGATAATTTAATATTCTTCCCAGGATTTCAAGGAGAGCTCATGAGTTTTAAGGAAATTATCTCTGCCTGCCAATAGTCTCACCTTCATGGCACGGCAGCCCCTGCAGCAGGCAGCTCTGCAGTCACTTTGTGGCCACCAAACTCTCAGCTCGTGTTCTCAGAAATAACTCTATTAAAGGCTCATGTTTTATGCAGGTCGGAGATGCAGCCCTATCGATTTCAGCAGAGAGGACCCTTCTTTGTGGCAGTGAGATGTTTGTTTTCCACCACTCTGCTGCCTTCATTGTTGCCCAACAGCGCAGCCCCTGCAGCTGGTGAGGGTCAGCAGTCCTCAGTGAGCTCGTGTTCAGTGCAGTCAGCTTTACCTCACTCATTCATTTGGGGCCATTTCAGCATTTGGGGCTGTTCCCATGCAGATGGATTCTGCCTTCCAGTGCCCATCCAGGGTGCCCTCCATCTCTGGCTGCACACTGGGGTTCAGGGGATTATGCAGAAAATATTTTATTCAGACCAGGAGAACCAAAGCTCCTTCTGTGCTCCCGTGCTGCTCAGGAGCTGCTGGCTGGAAAACAAAACACACTGGCACTCTGAGGGTGCACCTCACACACTTGGCAGTACCTGGAAGGGGCTTCCAAGAGCCTTGGGAAGCCGTGGAAAGGATTTGGTGCAAAGGATCTGTTTCCTATGAGGTCAAACAGCCACCCCAGTCGTGACAGACTGTACTCATGGGCATCTGCTGCTCCAGGGAGAGCAGCTACAGCCAAGGGCTTGGGAAAGGTGGCACCAACACTCTGAGTTAGGGAGTTGGGAAGGGATGAGCTGCTCCAGTGGAGCTCCTGCTTTTCAGGATACCTTATGCTTCTTTTCCTTATTTCTTTTCTTGCCTGTCTCATCCCAGCCTTCTTTATATAGAATCACCTTCATTTTCAGGTACCTCAGGCTTTTCCCTGAGCTTGCTGCAGCTCTCCTGAACTCCCAGTGACAGACAGAAGAATAATTATTTGAAGGACAGGCAGCAGCAGCCCCGTCCAGAATCTCTTCAGTCTCACTAAACAGGAGCCCTGACTCACGCAAGGTCAGCAGCCTTCTCCAAGGAGCCACGCTCCTGTACCAAACCATCTGTGCATTCCTCAAACGGGCCAAAGCTGGAGGCATCTTCTTACAAGAATTAAGGGGATCAAAGCTGGCAATAATACATTTTTCCTCAGCAGAATTGGTTACACTAGAGGAAAATATCAATAATAACATAAGGCGATTAAACAAGCCACACTGTCAAGTTAGTGAGGAACAGAAGGTCTCAGCAAATGGCTGTCTGCAAGGCTTCAAACTCTCCAGCAGCACTGCAAAACACAAACAAGCTGGGATTTGAACAGTTCCAGGGGTGTGGTACCCACAGCCAGAGCTGGTAACAGCCACACACCGAGGGTGTTTACTCTGCTCAGTCCCAGCACCAGCAGCACTGCAAAACACAAACAAGCTGGGATTTGAACAGTTCCAGGGGTGTGGTACCCACAGCCAGAGCTGGGAACAGCCACACACCGAGGGTGTTTACTCTGCTCAGTCCCAGCACCAGCAGCACTGCAAAACACAAACAAGCTGGGATTTGAACAGTTCCAGGGGTGTGGTATCCACATGTGGAACAGCCACACACCGAGGCTGTCACTCCATTCAGTCCCAGCACCAACAGCACTGCAAAACACAACAAGCTGGGATTTGAACAGTTGCAGGGGTGTGGTACCCACTCAGAGCTGGGAACAGCCACACACCGAGGGTTTCCCCCTGCTCAGTCCCAGCACCAAGGAGAAGCCTCGTGGTCTCAGGTCTCAGCTCCCCACTGCTGCTGGATCCTCCCCATCCCACCACAGTTATCTGCAATCAGCACCCAGCTGCACCCCTGTGGGTTCCTCCCTTTCAGAAGGAGACCAAAAGCCATGGGTGGGGCTGTGCAGGAGCAGGGTGACCCTGGGGTTCTGCAGGGTGGGCTGTAAGGAGGAGACACAGCTCTGCTCTAAGGATATACACCCCTCTTTGCCGCTGCTGTTTCCCTTCTACCCTTTATTTCCCTCAGTGTCACTTTGCCCCTGCTTTTTGTACTCAGCTCCTGATCTTCGCTTAGCAATTCTGAAAATGTTTGCTTGGCATTTATAGTGCACAAAAATGTGCTTAAAAACACAGCAATGAAGCATTTACTCCAAGGAAGGATTTTCTCATTTCACTCTGATAATCTCTCATGCTAAACTCACTGCAGGTTGGGGAAATCTAAAAGTCTCCAGCTTCTGTGTGGCAAGAACTATTTAAGTCTGCAGATTTCCAGTATGGGTGCATTGAAATCTTTTATTTCTGGGGTGGCAATAAAAGATGTGGAGAGAAAAATCTCCCCTGGCAACATGTACTCTTGAAAGGCCCTTTCAAAGCAAACATTCCAGCAGTAAGGAACACTTCAGCACGCCGCGTTCCCATCTTCCCCTTCCTCCCCTCTCCGCCTCCCCAGCCTGTGCTCTTAGCATTGGAATAATAAATTTCTTTGTGCCCCATCTTACAAAAGTGTTTCACATCACCTCCATGCACTTGGCTGGGGAAGACCTGGCAATCACAGGTTATATTCTCTCCCACAGCACTGCGAGTATTTTGTGTTTCTTTGCAGCCAAGTGTTATCAGCTGGCCACGCAACATTCAGGTTTTGGGGGGGAAAAAACAAAGATTATTGTATTCTGAAATACTGATTGCATCAAATGGCAACTAGATTGGAGACAGTAATCACGCTGAGCTCAGGCGATTAAAAACTCTCTTGGAAAATTGGTGCTTGCTGAGCCTTTATGGAAAGAAATGAATTAAGAAGGAAAACAATAAGGAAGGGCATACATTAATTTGGCTCTGCAGTGCATAATGCTGATTATAAGAGATCTAAGGAAGAGCTGTGTGTCTTAAGGAGTTCCTCTTAACGTTTTCAGAAGAAAACCTGAGAGCCACCGGAGAGGGATTGCGAATTAAGTCCTAACAGTAACCTCAGCAGCAGCAATTGGAAAAGAGCAAATAAATAAACTATATAAATAGGAGCTAGCACTTCCTGCTAGGAACTTCTCTCTGGTGGCAGTGCCTCTCAAACAAAGGGCTGCCCTTGCTGGCAGTGCTGCTGGGCCATCCCCAGCTCCTGCCCTGGGTGCTGCTGCTCCACCCATGCCGCTGAGCTGCACCCGGTGTTTGTACAAATAACTCAGTAAAGGATTTCCTCCCTCTGCCTGTCCTGCAGCCAGCTCCTGGGGCTCCTGTGCAGCTGGCAGAGCTGCAGGGTGGGCACTGTGTGCTGCAGGGTGGGCACCGAGTGCTGTCAGCAGGGTGGGCACCGAGTGCTGTCAGCAGGGCTGGGTACTGCGGGCACCGAGTGCTATCAGCAGAGCTGGGTACTGCGGGCACTGAGCAAACAACCCCTGCAAATAAACCCAAACCTCTGCCAATGAGGGAAATGTTCATTTTACAGCCCCTTCCTGACCCTGGCACCAGCTCAGGTCTCTGTGCTCGTTATTCCCCTCTGGCTCACAATGGATTTTGGGCCAGGCTCGTGTTTGAGGGAGGTTTCATCTTCCAGCCCAGGAGACTCCCTGTGCACACCCACGGCCTTGGGTGTACCAACATTTCAGCACCTTCTGCTGACAGACTCTGCTCTTGTTCCGTGCATTTGCTTTTCAATCTAAAATACCAGATTTTTAAATGAAATCAAGTTTTTGCCACTCAGTTGTGAACAGAGATGTACCAATGTAGAATAAACGTGCAGATCAGCTGTCTGGAACACCGAGGTGGCTGAGGATGCTGTTTGTTTCCAGGGCCTGGGCTCCAGGAGATGGCCCTGCCAGAGCCCAGGCTGGGAGCTGACTGCTGTAACAGAACACAAGCAAGATGCCTATTTGTTCTAGAATCATGGAGCACTTCCAGTGCTTTTCCTCAGGAGAAATTCATCAAAGGAGTAAAATTCAACAACTTAATATTAACAAAAAGCGATTCATTTTCAGAGTGAATTCCGTGGAAAGCTGCTCAATTCCCCAGCCAAGCGTCACAGAGTTCCAAATCTGCCCCTCAACTTCTTGTTGAACAGATGCAAACTTTAGTTTAATCCCTGCTTGACACTTTTGATATTTTTAAAGATATACCTGGACCATTCTCCAATAGCCTGGCTCGACTCACAAAAACAACTCTAGCAATTCAAGAAGTCTTAGATGTGGGAGTAAATCTTGGTACAGTGCCATGAGTATAAGTCAGACTTTAATAATTGACAACACAAACAAAATGCTAAATCCTGACATTTAGTTAACCATTGAAGCCCCTGCTCCCACTGAAGCTGAGGGAGCCTCTCGCTGGAGTGTGTCATTAACTGGAAGAAGAGAAAAGCCACATCCCAGTGTGACTCTTCCATACTTCAGGCAAATGGAAAAAAAAAATCCATTTATAACTTCACTTTGTTCTTTCATCCTTATTTAATGAGTTGTCTGATTCAATAATCCAGCATTAACTACTATTCTTTAAGGCTGGGTTTTCCCCATTCCCCTCAGAATCCCAGACACACCCCAATCCTGATGTACAAAGGCACAGATCTGCCAAGCTAAGTGTTATTTCTCCTCCTGTTCCTGATCCTGTGAAGAACACCAAACTAGTTTTCACTCTGAATTCCAGTTCCACATAATGAGAATGCAAAGATATAAATAATTAAAAACCTAGCAAGAAAAAGCCTGCCTTTGCCCACAGAGGAGAAAGGGAGATGGTTTCTGTCAACAGTAGGTGCTGCTTCTGTCAAATAAATTAACTGTACTCCAAACTGGTGGTGCCGTGTCAGCTCCTCATCTCCATCTCCAACTCCAATTCTGCATCTCAGAACACGTAACTAAACACAGGTGTGGGTGAGTTAAACCACAGAAATAAATAATCAAGCTGCCTTCAAAATCCAGCTGTGACCCATGGAGCAGGGAACACAAAGGTCAGGCTGCTGCCAGTGCAAATTGCAGCACAAAGTTCTGGGGAAATGAAGCCGCCCCTGGGTGGATTCGGTGCTGTGGGTGCTGTTTAACGCTCGTGGGTGCTGCCCAAATCCTGCTCTGGGTCAGGGTGGGATTCTGCCACCCAAGACTGCTGCCCAGTCCCGTTCTCTCAGCTCCCACACCAGCGGAGAGGGCAGCAGATGAAGGCTTTCCTCTCACCCTGGAGCTGACAGCTAAAGGCTGCTTTAACTCTCACACGGAGCAAATCGTGCCCTCTGTGACACCTCTGTCACTCAGGGCCTGTCAAACACCCCATGGCTTCAGCTGAGAGCACAGCTTGGCCCCGGGGGTTTTGATGACAACGGGAATCTGAATTAATTTGCCCAGCCAGAGTGATAGTTCAAGAGGTATAAAAGCCTCAGAATCATGAGGTTCACATAGCTGCAATTAGAATATTTAAATGGCCAGCTATGATAAAGTTTACAAAGTCCTACAAAATCTGGAGAAAAAGCCTGCAAAAGTTTGTCATTTTCTCCCAACAACAGCTACTTATTGCTGTGTTTGTTGAGCCTGGACTGAGTTGTTTATTTACTCTGTGCATTTCTTAGTATAAAATATTCAGAGTTTATCCTGAGCAATGCCACGGTTTGGGTAATGATTGTTTCCCAGGACTGGGATCCGTGCCCTTTGCAGTTCTGCTCTCAGAGCAGCCAAATGCTAAGCCATAGAATTTTCTTCCTCTGAAGTAGCAGCTGGTGCCTTGGAAGACACCATAAGCATCTCTGCCGAAATCTGTGTAATTGCACATGTCGGTGTGGTCTGTTCTGAACGTCTCCTTCTCCCAGACAAAACACTGTTTTCTCAAGCTGGCTTTGAAGACAGTATGTGTTCAAAAATAGCTTCAGGAAGGCACACACATATATTTTGCTATAAACTGTGTACAACGTGTGCTGTATACAGAATATTAATTCCTCAATATGTGGTTTTGTGAGACTGCCTCGCTGGCACCGTTATTGCTATACATGGAGCTGGTTTGTGTGCAAATATAACTCCAAACACAAAGTTTTAGCTTGGCACAATCCTGAAACAATATAGATTTCCACCTGTTGCTGTGTAACGAGAGTGGCTGTCAAGCCAAATCTTTAATATGCAGTAAGTGGCTGTGGTCCTCTGTTCTGATCATACTTTGTCAAGCTAGAAAACTAATTAGCAGAATCTGGTGACCTGGATGTCAGAACCTCTGATATTTCAACAAAGAGCAAAATCCTTAATTCAACAGCAGACATATTGTAGAGAGATGTGATGGACTCTCCTGCCCATCTCTAATGACTCAGAAAGGTGAACTTTGTGTGGGGACAAAGAGAATGGGTTTTTTGTCCAAAATAACCAGGAATCGTAAGAAGCTCTGATTTATAATTGATGGATTGCAAACAGCTCGATGATAATTCATTATTGCCCTCACTTAGGCATATCTGCCTACAGATCCAAAAGACAAGATGTTAAGACAAGACAACTGTTTCTTGCCAATAAATAAATCCTCCTGGGCCTGGATTGTCCCTGCCATCACCATGGCACCGCTGAGACACAGACAGCAGCTCACAAGTAAAGCAGGGAGGTGAACCAGAACTTCTCAGCCCCAAAAAGTCTCCTCACCTCGCAAATAATCCTCCTGTTCAGCTGAGGAATGTTTCTCTGCCCCTGCCAGGCTCCAGGGGAGTCATTATTTCAGGGGCTGAGCGCTGCACTGCAGAGCCCGTTCCCTGCCAGCTCCCGGGGACACGTGGGCACGGAGCTGGCACTGACCTGTGGCTGCTCACAGCTGATTCCGTGGAGAGGATGGCACTGACTCACTGGCACTAATCAGGTGAGATTAAAAGGCCAGGATGGACAGGGAGAAGGACTCACCAAATTAAACACTCGCACTTCAAAAGCTTTTTAGTCACACAGCCCCAAGCCGGCCCCTGCTCCGGGGCAGTCACATCTCCAGGGCTGCCAATCCTGAACCATCTCACTGAAGAAAAAGATCACTTAGAAAATAAGATCCAGTTCAAAATTAATTGTGCAACAAGCCAAGTGGCACCAAAGTAAATCCATCATATAAACAAGCAGAGAGGATTTTCGCTGCTTCCAGGAAGAGTTTGGCCTCCTGGAGGAAGGTAATTTCTGCACGAGTGACCACAAAATAAAGCTCTTAGGTAATGTAGTGATAGGTACTCAAAAATATGATAGATAGAGGAACAAGATTAGCTCTGCTTTATGTACAAGTCCATTACATCCTTGATCACATACTTTAATGGCAAAGCAGCTGCAGAACTTGCAAATTACACGCTCTGGCTTTGTTTTCAGAGCTGCTGCATAAATAGTTTTATTTAACAACTCCAGGCAGGTGCTTCTTTCTGTAAATTGTCCTAAGAATGTGCTGTGAGTCTGCAGCAAGGAATTGTTCCCAAAAATTCATTATCATCTGAATTGGAGAAGCTCAGCATCCCTCCCTTTCCCTGTTTGTTTTTTCCCCGTGGATCCTTGTAGCAGTTATTGTGCTGAGGTTGGAGATCTCTGTGCCCAGGGCTGCTGGAGAAGGTCCTCAGTCACTCATCTGCTTTGTCTGAAGAGGGAAGAACTCTCCTCAGATCCAATCTATTTCAGCTATTACCTTTCATGCCTTTGTTACACTGCTTTTTTCTGCACATTAGATAAAGCCTGGCTGGCTGCTGCCAGGAAAATTAGGTCTTCTATTGTTTTACCGTTAATTATGGAGAGTTCAAGATAAGGTTTGCGTTGGAAAAGTAGAGGGCAGGAATGGTTCGAATTTTACTTTCATTACAATTAGACAGGAAATTATGAAAAGGTGAAAAATAATTCATTGAAGAGCTTTCCTCCAGCAAGATAACGAGGAAGGCACATTCTGGCACAGATGGAGCTCACGGGGTACTATTGAACACCATTGTTCTCAGCTGTGCCTCTGCTGGGCACAGGAGCCTGTTCCTACTGCATCCATGTGTGGGCAGGAATGGGCAGGGGGAGGCCCCTGGCTCCCTGCTGCTCTACTGAGGGCATTTTCTCCTACAAAAACCCCAAAAAATTAGGCTAAATTGGTGTACGGCATTGAGTGACTGCGGAGATTAATTGGAACAATCAGTCGCTTTCTGCGGAACTCGCGAAGGACGTGGAAATATGACTAATCTGAGGATGAGTTAATTGGGCAGCTGTCTCGCTTCCCTTTGAACACCACTGAGATAAACATTTGCACTAAGAAGCTGTCCTCATTAGGATTTCTTCACTTGATGCTGATGGCGATGTTTACAACTGCCATGAAACTACGGAGTTTTCAGCATTTTCCTTCGTGTGGAATTACTGCGGTTTAGGCTTTAAAGGCACTTTTACAAAGGAGGGCATGAACCTTGCTTGGAGCTTCTCACTGCAGGCTGACCGTGCCAAAGCCCCTCAGGGTACATTTCCTTCTGCAATAAACCTTCTGCAATCAACTTCTGCCAAGTTTCCACCATTTCTTTCTTTTCAGCCTCACAACCCGATGTATTTATTTAGGGTTTGCAGGAAAAGCAGGACACAGGGAGAGAAGTCCTTGAAGAGAGTCAGTCGTGGCAGGAGACCACTGAAGCTGATGAGGTGCTGGTGAAGATGAGGATTTTGTCCACTCAGAGCCAACAGAAACTTTAGAAACCATACAGCAGGTGGAGGAGGGGAGAAGGATGTATTTCTCTGCCTTGTTAGCAGATAAGGAAGCGAGATTCCAAGGGGAATGAGTGATTTACCCACAGTCACACAGGAAATCAGCAAGAGATATGGAAATTAATGCTGAGAAGCATTTCAGCGCCTTAATCATAAAGCCAATCTTTTCCCTCAAATGCCAACAGCATTAAATGTTCCTTTTAAATAATGGAATAAGCATATGGCTTTCATTGACTTACAGGAATGTTTCCATCAAAATATTTTAGAGGGCAGCCAGTTCCAGTGGAAGCGTTGGTCAGTATTAGGATTTATGTCCAGTTGTCGGAACCAGGGATTGGGATGAACTCGAGCAAGTTCAGCTGTCAGAATCCTTTGAGGATCACATCATGGTAACATCAAAAAATTCAAGGTCAAAAAAAAAACCTGGCTGTGTTTTATTATATTTAGCACTAATTAGGGAGGCTTTGGAAAAAGGGACTGAAATATTCTCTCGTTGGGAAGCTATTAAACTATTAGGCTGGGGGATAGATGGCTGAGAACAGGGAAGATTCACATCTCTGGCACACAAATAAATCACTTGTTCATCTCTTATCTCTGTGCCCATCTCTGAGCAGTGTCAGGTGCGACCGAGGCAGCTGCCCAGAGAAACACATTTTGGATAAATACATAAAAGCCTGGGTGGAAGCCTGGTTTTATCCAATCTAGCTTCAATTCGTTGTGTCTTAATTGAAAATAATCATGTCAGAGCGGTGATCAAAGAATTGTCTCATTAATTAGCTATTAAATCATTAGCTATTAAACAGAAATAAAAGGTTAAGAATGCAACACTCTATTCTGCCCAAAAGAATATGAATATGTCTCCAATTACAATGAAACAATAAAGGCAGAATTAACAGTGAAAAGAAGCTTAAGATAAGGCAATTAGATCCAAAATGCCTGACAACTCTCATTAGAGGGTTTAGCAGCACAACCTATATGGAAAAGGCAACACAAATTCAGAAGCAAAGTCAATATTGACTTTACCAAAGGGGCTTGTAAAGGGAATATGCATTTTTCTGAAAAAATATAGGCACATAAACCCTGTACTAAATTTTAACTCAGCTAATTAATTGTTATGGATTCAATCTTGCAACCAATACATATATTTGCAGTTAAAAAATTATGCCTGAGCAGCATTCGGTCTGAGAGCCCCTCTCGGTAATTTGTGACTGAAATAATGCGAGTGTGCTGCAATTTTCACAAAAACAACTTTACTCCTGGTTTATATCACCAGGATGAGGCAATATCAACTCAACAAAGACCAAATTCAGACTTCTTGGGTTTGTTCATTATGGCAAGATATGAGAGAGACAGGTACCAGGTTTGGCAGAGGGTCCCAGAGGCATTGCCTCTGTCAGTGATTGAGACCTAAATAATTCCATAGAGCAGACAAATGAAGACCTGATTTACACCAACTAAATCACTACCAAAAAAAAAAAAAAAAAAAAAAAAAAAAAAAAAAAAAAAAAAAAAAAGAAAAAAAGAAGAAGAAGAAGAAGGAAAAAAAAAGAAGAAGAAAAAAGAAAGAATTCCAGTGCAAATCCTGTTTGGTTCAGTCCAGTATTCTCAAACTACAGCAAATCCTAGAAACTCAATGAACAGAAATAAAAGTCCCCACACACCATCTTTTAGATCTGGATCTGGTTTTCTGAAGCACAGAAAGAAGACAGGCTCAGCAATCTGTTGATGATATACAACTTGGTGCTTGAGTTTATAATATGAACGATTCATTGTTCATATTTATCAGCTGATAAATAACAGTCACTAATCAGATAACAGCTGTATGCTACACAGAGAAAAAAATAAAGAAAAGCAACATTTATCAAGGCAGTCTTTTCCTCTGGCAATTAATTTAGTCATAAACAAAGATATTCATCCATGTTACTCTGGGAAGGACCTTCAAGGAAATTTGGTTTCCAGAAAAAGAACATAGGATTTTTTCTTTCCCTATCTGATACATAAGTGAAAATATGGAACCCATAAATAATACCAAAAAAACCCCATCCCATACCATATTCTCTGTGCTCAATTTTTAAGTTCATTTAAAACAAGAACAGCCCCAAACCACATAATAAAACAAATTAATCTGTTAAAGATATTCAAAAGCACCTCTTTTATGCCTAAAATAATAATGATGAGCTAAAAGCTGAAAGCCATGCAATGGTGTCAGAAGTCAGACAGGCAGAGCCTTGATAAAGTCACAGTAACACAATTTTCATCTCAATGTCAGGGAGACACAACCAGCTGAACATAATATTTTAAAAAAACATTAAAACAAAGCACAATATTGTTTAAAAGCTCCCAGCTCTCACTTTAAGACTTTTTGCAGTGTGGTTGTTATTTTCCATTCCTGTCACGCTCCTCCAGATGTTGGTACAGTTTAGTATGTTTAATTATAAGAAACTCTTGACTGGCGATGCAGCCAGAGCATGAAGGGAACCTCCCTGCCCTCTGTTCAATAATTCTGCATTATTGCTGTGGAACGATGGACACGGAACGGCCACACAAGGACAGAGACCCCTGTGCACGGAGCTGCTCTCCCTCCGTGGACAGATCAGCAACGTGTCCCTCCTCACCAGCACTGGCCAGCACAGAAACCCCTCCTCACCAGCACTGGCCAGCACAGAAACCCCTGGGCAGCTCTCCCAGTGCCCCCAGCCCTTCCTCCCAGTGGGACAGAGCAGCACAGTGTTGCCCTGAGTTTTGCAGTCTTCGATGTTTTCATTTTCTGTAAGAGTTTCTCACGCACTTTCTGTAAACATAACCATGTTTTGCTAACCGTGCTTTATTGTTTGCATTCCATTTCTCCTAGGCAGAGACATTTGCTGGATCTTTCCTTTGACCAGTGGGATTGAGGGGTGTTGATTCCTCCCTCCAATCCACGGTGATTTCTAAGAACATATATAAATAAAGTCCGAGGTCTTAGCCCCGCTCTTTTTGTTCCTTCTCTTCACTGTGTCTGCATGGGTTCTTTCGTGTCCAAGTGCGACACAAGCAGCTCTGGATCAGTGATGGGACCGTGCTGACCCTGCAGGGCCCTGGGAACCCCCTCCTCACCCACCCATGTGGTGGGTGCCACCCTCCACCACGGCAACACCCAGCACTGGCAAACAGCTGGCTGATGGAAAATCCCGTCTGATTGTTACTGAGGAGTGACTCCAATCCCAGTATGGGGGTGCTGGAGGGGAAAAGGGGATAAACTCCACTCCCCAGCTCATGTGGGTGCCTCACCTTGACGACGTCTTCGTCAGCAGATCTGCACTCGGTGGAGTCCGAGACGTCGACCACGGATCCATCCTCCTGCACGGCGACGACCTTGACGGGCACGGACACCATCCTGCCCGTGAGGATGGCTGTGTTGAGGATTTCCGTGTCCTGTGGGCACACACAAACACGGGATGGGTGTCAGAGGAGCTCAGCACCACGAGAATGTCACAGGGGTCGTGACAGTGACGGGTGAAAGGATGGGACCCTCCCCATGGGACCCTCCCTCGCACACCCCTCAAACTCCCTGCAATGTTTGAGCAACTTTCGAAGCCAAAAGTTGCATCAGGACCACCGAGCCCTGGTTTTGATCAATGTGGATTTGCTCTTTTTGAGCCCATTCACAGGTTTGGCTGAGGGCAATGGGATCTGTAAGGCGAGGAGGCACAGAGGGCTGCCTGGCTCAGCACTGCTCAGGATCTCCAGGGCATCAGCAACTCCTCCCACTCCTTTGCCCAAATCGTGCCATGATTTGGGAGGTGATTATCCACCATCACAACAACAGCATTTCTTCCTTGCTGCCCCAGCTAACAGCGCTGTGAGTTGACCATTTATTTCCATAAATACATTATGAGAAAAATTATGCATCCATATACAATTTTTTTAGTCTTTCCCCACCAAAACCCCACCTAGAGATGCTTAACCACGTTTATCTGTAATGCTGATGAATTCACAGTGCTGGCACTCTAATGACTCCATTAACTCAGCCTTCCTCTGTGCCTCATATGGCTGCAGTTTGATTAATTACTCCAAATGAGTTGCTACAGAGGCCCTGCCTGGCATAAGCAGGTACAGACTGGAGGGGAAGAGCCTTTGCAGAAGCAGTGCTGCCTGCCAGCCCAAAAGCTGACACCCGAGTGGAGCAAGGAATGATGTGGGATTTCACAGGGATTCATTCCGACCGTCTCGAAAAGCCTGTGATAGGAAATACTGCTCTGAATCAATCCCCTTTTCATTTTTCAACTTCCATGAAACTAATTGCTTGCCAGTTACGGGGGGAGGAAAATAAAAAAGTTGCTTCAAACTAATCTAACTTTAAATTCCATTATTAAAATTGGTGGAAGAAGGAATGGATTTTAGTGAAAAATTTGATGGCAGCTTGTATAGGGAGATATATTCACTATCATTTGCTCTGGCTGCTGCCTAGATTGATAGAGAATAATGGGCATTGACCACAAGCTAAGGACAGCTGGAGAAGACCAATAAATACTTGCAACTAAGATGTATTATTAATCAATATTCGGAACCTTCTGCAGAAAGCGGCCTGAATTAAATGAGCTGGAGCACTAATAACAGCAGTGCAGCTCCCTCCAGGAGCCCACGAGGTGTTTATGGGCAGCCACGGCCCAGAAAAGCACCGAGCACACACCAGAGTCCATTTCTGATCAGAACAGCACAAGAGGATGTGCTCAACTTCACACTCAGACTTCAATGTGATTTAAGAGTCATCCTGAGCAGAGATGCTTTTCCGAATAACACCTCAGGAAATAAGTACAGGCTTTGTTCTGTTCTCTGCGAGGCACAAACCAGATGTTTTACACAGTAAATGACTGTCTAGTTTTTGTTTCTGCTGAATGGGCTCATTTATTACCAGCTGCCAGCCATGAGAGAGGGACACTGGCAAAGAGAGAAGTATGTGACAGAAGTGGGAGTGTGAAAAAGCAACTGAAAATCCTTTACAAAGGCTGAGATTTGAACAAGGCTGAGAAGAAAATGCACTGCCCGGTGAAAGCAAGCACTTAGGTGCACCTCAGCTGGAAGAAGGTTTTATAAGACAGACAAAGAGAAACTGGAGGTAATTCATCCACAAGTCAGAGAAGAGGTAGTTAGATTTCACCACTGTAAATATCCCATATATCCTAAGCCATCAAATATCAGCTGTTTGATGAAGACCTGGTGGTCCTGTGTCAAAAGGCTCACAAGGAGCAGTTCTCTGATTCTCCAACAACAGACGGTGTCCTTCAGTGCATTTGGGGAAAATCTGTTTTGGCCAAGGTCACAAACAATGAGCACACAACGAATTCCTCTTCCAAACCCTGTGTTAGCACAGCTGTGAACTCCTCCAGGTCAGGCAGGCAGCGCTTGTGTGCACTCACAGCCTGATCCAAAGCACAGCGAGTCACGGATTAAAGGATTCCTTGGACTTGGGTGGACTTGGAACCAGCTCCTCAGCAGGCCTGATCTGTTCCTCGTTTGGTTTTTGTGCTGTTTGTTCTCTCAGCCGGCTGTTGGCCACCGTGAGTGGCACAGCACAAACCAACCCCCAGCCTCCTTTAGCCCTGTTCAGCTGCCAAAGCTGCGCTCAGACTTTCATGAGCTGAGGTACGGATGCTAAAAAGCTCTAGCAGAGAAGATTTCAGCTCTCAGCAGCAGTTTGTGAGAGCTCTGTTCTTTCTCATCCGAAACTATGCAAAACATGATAAAGTTTTCTGTAAACGGACTTTGCTAATCTTGCACCTGTGAATATAATTAGAATTGTTGTGATACTGACTGGAGAAATGGATGATGTGAGAATTGACCAATCACCCTTGTAGGTAGTTACCTAGAGGTCCAATAACCTCTTGCCATTTAGGAAAACACTAAGAGAACTAAACACATAAAAACCCGTCTTTTATTAATTAAATAATTCATTCCTTTCTGCTGACCACACTCGTGTCTGTGAGTCCTTCATTGACCTCCGACAGCGACACTGAAGGACAATGCAAAGTTTGTAAAGGCATTTGCATTCCCTTCATAAACTCTGGTGAAGATGAGCGTGAGACAAGCACAAGCACCAGAACTGTCCTGAACTTCCTCTGCCTCCCAGCACACGCAGGTACCCGCCGTGCTAATTAGCTGGTGCTGCCTCACAAACCCTGCGCTTCACTGGTGAGCAATTCCACCAGAGAAATCAATATTTCAGATGCCTGATGCCTGGAGTGAGTGTTACACAAATATAATAGGCTGTGTAAAGGCCTTCTTAAGAGCTGGCTATTTATAGACTGCAAAAATAAATTTCCTCTGAGGAAGAAATATGAACTAATTGACTGTCCAGTAGATTTATAAACAGACTTTTTAGTGCTTCTTCAGCAAGTCATAACATTTCATCTAAACTCTGTAAAGCTTGGCTTACATTTCCATGGGAGGGTTTACTGCAGAAAAAGAGCTACTAAACTTTAGATACCTGGTGGTGGTGATTACCAACAGCACCTGAGATGTAGAGAGGGGTCACTGTGTTGATTTACGTGGGTAACTCCTCCCCCGTGGCACAGTGAAACACCTGCAACAACTCCTAGGGACCAGCAGCACAATCCTCTTCCTGTGGGCACTGTGAAAAACTGGGAATCCTTTCCCATTTCTTTTGTTGAGGGTTTCAGATCTTGACCAAAACCCTCAGCTCAGCAGCCGGAGTGGGAGCTACACATTCCTATCACAGGCTCCATCCCTGAATAATAATAATATGTGTGTGTTTATCACAGCTCTCTCTGTACCTGAATGCATTAGCACTTCAGCAGAGCTCTTCTTAATTACAACTGTAACCTGCTAATAGCATTTCTTTGTTGTCTGAAGGAATCTACTTCTTATGCAGCCCAGGCTAAATTAAAATTTAATACAACATCAGGTCGCAACAGAACTAGGAAGCAAATGACAGCTGTTTAATTAAAACCTAAAGCTGATTAGATGGCACTACTGAGAGAAATACTCAAGAGGAAGAGCCGAAAACTACTGAAACTCAAGGCCAGGATAATGGCTTTATTTAAATATGAATAAACGCTGCACACAGCCGTAGTAAATGTTTGACAACTGGTGGGTTTGGACAAATGGGGAGGAAAAGTGAACGGGAGATGTGTCAGGAGTCACGAGAGAGCTTTGAGTGCAAACTCTGCTGTTACCTGTGGATTACTGAGGAGTGACTCCAATGGCTGGGCACCAATCAACTGAGCAACTCCGGGCACAAAGTTCCCAAAAATTATGCTTTAAACAACACCACAGCCACCTAAATGCTCCCTAGCAGGTGACTCTATGGCAGCTCACCCAGCTCCCTCAGGCTGACACCACGCAGCTTTTTCACCCTCTTTTGGTGAAAAATAAAGACATGGAGACACAGATTATACACCTGACAAGAAAGCAGCTCAGGAGGCATGAGCTGGGCCAGGTTACCCAGAGCCCAGTGCCTGACCCCTGCCCCTGTGGGAGCAGCCAGCATCCTTCCCAAGAATCTGGCAGGCTCTGCAGTCCCACAGCAGCCCGGGCTCCCGTGACAGGTATCATCCCTGTGATTAATGCACGAGCTGCCCGTGTTTTTCTAGAGGTTAACAAAACATGCTACAGTACACTAAACCCAATAAACACTCAATTGTAAATCAGGAGGGAAACCTAAAGCCAGCCCTATTCCACTGACAAATGCTACAGTTAAATGCCTTTTGGCATTTAGCTGAAATGACTGTCTTTAGTGAGGAAGGCAGAGAGCTGGAACATTTGTCTGTAGAATTGCATTCCTTCATTATTATTTCTTTCCCCAGAGTGTAGCTCACGAAAATACATTTGTAATATTAGAAGGAGTCTTTTAGGAAGCAGTTCTTCTGCCTGGAAACGGCATCTCTTAAAAAATGTAAATTACAGGGCAGATTGTGACGTGTGGGCTGGGCTAGGGGAGGGTTCTTTATTTGATAAATTATTCACCACCTTTTGCTTCAGATCAAAGAGCAAGGCAATATAAATCCATTAAGCAAGCTTAATATATAAATTAGATGCTTTGCTGAAATTATTATAACCCACAGCAATTCTGTACTTTTCCCCCCCTCGTGGCTGAATACCATTTTGGGTTTCCAATCCATATTAATGAAGCCTGGGTGTGAGAAAACTATCTCTATTTTCCACCATGATATCAGGTAAGATACACAATTCTGTCACCCGGAGGCGAGAACAAACAGCTGGGATTATGTGTTTATGAAACATGAGAAAACACAAACTTGCAAAGAGACGACATTCTTTGACGTTTTTTTCCTTCCTCATTTCCTTTCCTCCCTCCTGATAAAGGGCTGAACTACAGCTACTTCCTTACTCTGTAAACATCATTTCAGTGGAGCCACATGTGGAATTATCTATTTCCCAAGTTCTCAGGTGCCAGCACGAGTCCCCCTGCCCTGCCCAGCACTGTGCTGCTGGAAGCTCACTCCCACTCCCCTCCAGCATCCCCTGCCTCTGATTTTCCTCATCCCAGCCCCTTCTCCAGTGTATCCCTGCTGGGAGGGATCAGTTCTGACAGATGGACACTCACAGACGCTGCAGCCCCTCGTGTCCAAGGTAAAGGTCAGCCTCTTCTCCTCTGTTTACCTGCACAAAGGCTTTATTTCAGCTGGGGATCCCCGAGGAAGGGCAGGCAGGTGCTTGTGTTCTGCAGGAGGAATTAGTGCAGCCTGAACCCTGCACAGAGGTTCCCAATCACTGCTTCTCACCGAACAATGTAAGCAGCAGCCATTAGCCTAATTGAATATTATTCTAGATGGGTATCAGCGCTGCAAAAACAATTTGCTTTAGCACAACAAGGCACGATCCAGAGACTCCAAAGCAGAGTCTCATTTCAGAACTTGTCTTTTTGCCACACACTGAAGGAAGCTCTGATCCAGCAGAGTGTACCTGGCACAGGCAGCCAGCAGGAGTGGCAATTCTGTCCTGGGGTTCATGGAGACTAAAGCTGAGATTTACTCCATTTCGTGTTTTTCACGAAGGAAATTCAGCTCATTTTGAGGTTTATGTGGGATGAATAAGCAAAACCTGCTGCTGAAGGTGACCCCTGATCAGACACACAGAGACTGTCATTTCTGTGACCTGAGGCGGTTTTGGGGGTTTTTTTCCTAACTCAGAGCAGATCTGCCCCCATTAAGCAAAGGTTCAGAACACAGCCTGGTGCTTTTGGCAGAAGTAATTGCAACCTGTCAGGCAGTCTCCTCTGTGCTTTCTGCACGAGCTAAAGCCCTTTCCTGAGCCTGGGCTCTGTTACTTCTCCTCAGCACATCGTGTCCAAAGCTGCTTTGTGACACCATCGCTCCCCAGTGCACCCCTGAGCTTGGAGGAGCTGGGGAGCAACTCTTATGTACCTGATTTCAGTTGTCTGCACAGAGGAGAGACACCAAGAGCTCCTGACTCGTGTTTCAGGACCTTTTAGCCAAGAAACACAAGGTCTAAAGTCAGCCTGAAGGTCTGGCACACTCTGTCAATCATTCACACTGGAATTTATGCCGTATTCAGAAATCTGTGCAGGATCTGAGCATTCTCCTGACACACTCAAGCCAGTCCTTCTCAACAGCAGATGATTGGGAGCCATTTAAAAGCATATTTAGAGTTTCTCAGTTCATTTAAAGATATTGTTTTTTCTCTTTTTGTTCCAGAAAAACATAATCATGTTCTGACTTAATAATTGTGGCTCTCCTCCAGCTGAAATCAAACAATATCCCCCTGCAACTGGACACAAAATGGGCAGAGTTCTCCACCCAAGAGCAATGAGTGTACAAACTGATACACTAATGACTGTTTCCAAATTGCCATGAAATAATTAATCTCAACATTCCTCAAAGGCATTTTTTTCTCCACAGAGAAGTCTAAGGAGGCCATGCCTTGCCATGGAACATAATTATCACATCCACTTGAGTACCATCAGCAGTCAAAGATACAATTTTCTGGCTCTGTGTGTTTGTCCCACAGGCTGAATGATATTTAACGACGTCAGGGATGGCCATTTTGAAAA
The DNA here is from genome assembly GCA_013397055.1 of Pachycephala philippinensis. NCBI lineage: Eukaryota > Metazoa > Chordata > Aves > Passeriformes > Pachycephala > Pachycephala philippinensis. Next base: position 262,677 of record VWZT01008111.1, on the reverse strand, counting down.
GTTTCCTTCAGACACTTCTCTAACTCTTTTCTAGTCTTGACAATTTCTTTCAGACTGGGTTGGAGGGAGGGTTTTCTGGAGGGAATTCTGGTTTTCTAGAGGGAATTCTGTGCCACCGGTGCCATGGGAGAGCTGGCAACTCAGTGGCTTGAAAAGGCTTCAGCTTCACAAGTGCAAAACTCCAGACACTGGAACAGAAGGTTGTGGATCACGTGAGTTTAGCAATCTGTGTGCTCGTCTTCTTCCACGAGCACTACCTGGGCAGAAATCCATGTCCTTCTGTAATAACAGCTGTTTAATGCTATAGAAGGATGCACAAATTAATTACAGCTTGTCTACACCACATCCCAACATGCTGCAGGAGCATCAGGAGGGAGGGTGGGTTCTCCCCCTGCTCTGGACACGGGGCCTTGCTCTGTTCAGCCATTCTCAGTGGCTGTGGCTCAGCAAAACCTGTTTGTGAGCAGAACGAGATCCATGGGAAAGCAACCATAACATTATGGGAAATCCTCTGAGATCTCCTGATAGGAGACAGGTGTCCAGCATTCACTAGACAGGGGGTCAGAAGAATTTATGGATGCTATGTGTTCCCTCTCAGCACAGCTGAAACACTGGCAAGCAGGATGCACATTAACTACATTTGGGAAGTGCATTATGGAGTTTAAACTGGAACAGAGGTCTGGGAGATGCTCCCATTCACTGTCCTGCAAAAGGAGGATTTCATTTTCTGAAGAGCATGGATGTGGCAGGACAGACCCATGCTTACCCAAAGAATTACTGTGTTTTATTCTTGAAGATGGGCTGTGTTATCTGCCAGGACCAGGCTGCTGTCTGTACTTATGGCACCTGTTTTAGCAATTTCATGGGCTCACACTGGGCTGCTCTCAGGTCTGCAGGGCTGCCTCTGCCCAGGCTGTGCCCACTGGGTGCTCTCCTCTCCTCTTCCCAGAAGTGCCTGCTGTAAGTGATCCATTCCCTGCTGTAAGTGATCCATTCCCTGCTGTAAGTGATCCATTCCCTGCGGTGAGGGACCCATTCCCTGCGGTGAGGGATCCATTCCCTGTGGTGAGGGACCCATTCCCTGCAGTGAGGGACCCATTCCCTGCGGTGAGGGACCCATTCCCTGC
>VWZT01008111.1:234581-261020 GCA_013397055.1 Pachycephala philippinensis | reverse complement strand
CCATTCCCTGCAGTGAGGGATTCATTCCCTGCCACTCCACGGCTCAGGACAGCACCAGAGACACTTTGGAAGATTTATCTCTCCCCATTGCCTGTTAAAGGGCTCAGATGTCTCTTTATACCTGATGTCAAGAATTAGGGGAGAGAATCTCTGTCCCTCCCTGCTTTCAGAACTATAAACACTCAGTACCTACACACAGCTGTTGGTTCCTTTACTCCTGGGAGTTAAAAGTGCTCCCAACTATTTTTTCAGCCCTGCACGATCCACGCAGTGACACAGACTCACAGATGATGCACTTTTGTCTGCTTCACCTAATAAAGCTTCCTACTGCTGCATGGGATGCAGGGAGAATAAAAAGAACACATCTGTAGCCAGTCCAGCATCAGCCTTTTCTGTCCTTACACGCTCAGAGCTTCCTGCTGTCTGTTCAGTGATTTTGGGAGCACCCATCTATGGACACTGGGAAAGCATCAACAGAAAAGATAATCTAGCTCTCTCAGCATTTTGTGAAAGTTCTGCATTTCCCATGTGAAGAATTTCAAACAATGTTACCGTTTCGTAAATTTCTACACCTGCAGTTGCTTTCAAAGATTGTTTTAGTTTTAACTAAAAAAACATCTAGAAACAGATGTCTCAGAACTTGGCCAATCACCTCAAAGAGTAAATAACTGAAAAACCAATTATTTTATACCATTCAACACGCTTCTGCGTATTAACATATAAAAACTGTTCAATTTTCCATTAAACTCCCTTACTTCAAACCATCTTTTAAGTACTTAAACTGTACCCTTTTTTACCCGTTCGAAGTACTACAGCAACACCCATCCTCTGCACATTGCTCATCCTTGCACTGCTCTCCACTCCAACCAAGTGCTGCCTTTCAACCCTTCAACACTGAGCTTCTGCTTAAACAAACTCTAGAGAAGATGTCACCTGTCCGTGTTTGGCACTGCCTGGGAACTCTCTTGGCTGGGAGAAAACAAATCAGCTTCTTGACAAAAAGTATAAAGAAGGCAACTTTGAGAATATTTTCTTTTGAAAAAAAAAAACCCTGAAATTAAAAAATGGGATTTTTTTCAAATCAGAACATTGATTTATTTGAGGTGACTTTTTGAGAGTTTTATGACTAATCTAAGAACTACTGGAGGATTTTTACTTCCTTCCTCTGCCTCTTCTCAGCTTGAGTTTTGTTCTTCACTTTAATTTGCCCGTCTGCTCACCTTGAGTGGCGCTCCACCTTGTTCTGCCATGCCCCTATGTCTGATTATTTCTTTTCCTGCTCAACTTTTACAAAGAACAACCTCTTTTTTATTCAAGTTCAGAACAAAATCCCTTTTTTGTTTCCATGATTGAATTTCTCGGTGAACTCTTGTGCAGTGTATTTATTTCCTGCAGACTAGGACAATATCATCTGTGCTTCAAAAGCTGAGCTGCTGCTCTCAGAACATCAATATTTTTCCAGAGTCCATCAGCTTTTAGGAAACACAGTCCCTCAAATGAAAGAATGTGCTAAGAACCTGTGAGAAGGTAATAAAAAAAGAAGAGACTGACTGGAGGTAGTAACTACAATAAAGACCAAGTATCCACACAAATGTAGAAGTGCTGTGAAATCAGCATCAATCTATTTATTTTTCATCTTTTCCCATCTCTCTTTCATCTGTTCTAAGAATTAGATATAGAATGATTTATTTAAACTAGTGCTTCTAGTATCCAGTCTTTCCACAATACTTCAAAACCAGTTCTCAGCTGTGCCAAACACAGCAGGACAGTTATTTTCATTACACATCTAAAATACCTGAGGCAGAAGAAATCCCACCAGGCCAGTGGCAGATCAGGGAAACAATTCCACATTCCCCAGTCCCAGTCCCTTTTCCATGCTTACACTCAAACTTGCTGTCTCCAGGCTCTTGGTTCTGACCAATTTAAATCCCAATTTCCACATCTTTCCTACTAAGTGGCCTTTTTGCATAACAAGGAAACGCTGAGCGTGCAGCTCCTCAAATGCAGATTTTATTGGCTGCTTCACTGAAATTCAGCTGTGCAGCAAAACAAGTGTCAGTGGCTGCAAGGAAACGCAGAGGGCTCCAAACGCAGCAGCAGGAGCAGATGAAAGGAAAGGAGGAAATACAGCAGGACTTGCCATCCTCTTAATGGGAAAGGGATAATGGCAAATGAGTTTGTAATGCCCGCGGCAGCTGCAGGAGCTCAGGGGGAAAATCACAGAGTATCTCTTAATATGAAACTATTGCAAAATGTTCCACTGCGAGGGGGCTTCCCACAGGGGTTTGAAATGGGGCAGGGGGATGGCATCAATGTTCCTCGGGAATAGGAAGTGACAGTGTTATTGGGGGGATGGCATCAATGTTCCTCGGGAATAGGAAGTGACAGTGTTATTGGTTTTCAATAGAAGCGTTCTGTGAACAGGCAAAGGTCTTCCCCTTATTATTCTATGAAGGCAAGTAAATATCAAAATCACAGCACATTTCCTCAATAAAGAATTTTAACACTGATCCCTTGTTCTTAGCTCTCGGCACCAAACTCAGACCAGGCTGGGATTCCAAGGTAGTTTTAAATTTTTGCATTTTGAACTGTTTGTAACCTACGTGAAAGAGTGGCTGACTTGGTTTTCCAACAACAGACACTGAAGGACGGAAGGAAAGTGAAAAAAGACTTCTATCTTTGCTTCCAAGCTATTGTCTTCATAATTAGCCTTTAGCAGTCATTAAGACATGATTTAAATTCAAAGCTCACAATCTGTTTCTTTAGAACCTGTTCCATTATGAGAAATGGGAAAAGCACCGATTTTCCAGGAAGACAAACTAGGTACAGCAAGAGAGGAAAAGGAGAATTACCCAATTGGTGTTGAACTCTCTAAGTGAAGGAAAGCCTCTCCCATTTTCTGCCATTTACCTAATGGGAGACACAAAAATGCACACCCTGAGCTGCAGAGAGAAATCAGGTCAGCCCCGCTGCACTGTTCAAACAGAAGGAATATTTGCTATTCGCCTCCTTTAAAGGCGAATCTCCCTTAAAACTGGCTGTGTTAACCACTCATTCTTTACTTTCTATCTAAAACTTGGCAGGTTTTCAAATGATAATACATTTATTTCTCCTTTTGCACTACAATTTGAAATTGTTTGCTGCTGTAAGGTGGGAGGGAGGCCAGGTCTGAGGCCGTGTCCTTTCCCATCCTGCAGCTGCTGGGTGCCCTCACTGCAGTCCCTGCTCCTGCCAAATGGACACATGGACACAGGGGAAGATGCTTTTTGCAGAAAACACAGCTAAAGAAAACGCAGGGTTCTCTGGCTTTTTGACACATCATTTTAGCAAAGAATTGACAAAGGGGGAAAAAGCGCTGCACTTAAAGGCCCCCATAAACGTGACACAAAATTCCAGCTGCAAAGTGCTTTCAGTTGAAAGCAGCCCTGCACAATCACCATCAGAGAGGAGCAAGCTCTCCTCACCTTCCACTTCTTATCACTTTGGCCTCTTTCCTTCTCTTCCTCCACCTTGAAATATTTAGCCACATCCTCCCCTCCCGGTGATGTTTCACCCCTCGGTGCTGAAAGGCACTCGGCACAGATGTGGGGCAGTAATTCTTAATTCTTTTGTAGGAAAATGTTCCTCCAAAAAGGGAGGTGCTTACCTAGACCAAATTAAACATGGTGATTAAAGTATCTCATTTAAATTACTGCATTTTCGATTTTCCCAGGCAACAGGAATGATCTGACAATGGATAAACTGGACCTCGAAACAACAATCATGTTTCTGTATATCTTTGTTCCTCTGTTAGGATGCAAAAATTGTCCAAAAGCCCAAAAACTGCTGCCAGAAGGCCCCTCTAACAAAAAGCAAAGCAAGGTAATCCAACATTTCCCTCTGCATTCCCTCGTGTTATTGCAAGTTTGTTTTCATGTCCAATACGATACCAAGTCTGAAGTCACAGCAACTACCTCAAACACACCTTTCTATTTGTTTTTAACTTTTTTTTTTGTGAAATGACACTGACATTCAGCTACCTGCCCACCAGTTACACTCTCTCAAATGTGGCACTTCAGTGCTGTTTTTTTCCTCTTTGTTAATGAAGGCTGTTGTGCAGGTTGTTGATTTAGTTTGGGATTTTCTCCCAGCAGCGTTGCAATTAATTCTGGGACACAGATCCAATGGAATCTGACAAAAGCTATTAGGGACAACAACCTGGGATAAAACTGCAACTTTACTTCTTCCCAAAGACAAGCTGTGACAGGAGTGGAAGAGAAGGTGATGGTTCCTGGCCAGGTAACGTTGGGCTGTGCCACTGATGAGGCTGAGAAACAGCAGCCTGAGACAGAGGCAGCCTGGAAAGCTGAGCAGGAGCATCTCAGGAGGCAGCCAGAGCTGGCAGCAGCTCCTCCTCTGCAGCAGCACTTCTGGTTTGGTTTGGTTTGTTTTTTTCTTCTTTCTTGGACAAGAATCTCCAAACCAGAGTTTCAATCTAAAAAGCCTCACTCCAGCATGCACTGCAATTCAGTCCAGAGGGGAATAAACCTACAATCTGGGAAAATCAGGGCAGAGGAAAAGACTTCAGACTCTTAAGCATAGCTGTGTGTAGCTGCTGTAGTCTGTATTTCAGAAACTTTTGTGATAGCTCTTCCCTCTTATTCTGCCTGGTCTCTTGGGGTAAACAAAGCCAGAAACCCTGCATTTGACTGATAAAACATTGACATGAAAGGTGGACTGGGATATGATATACAAAGATTTTGCTATTTTTACATGTGCAGTGGTATTTAGAAAGGTTGGAAATGATGCTTAGATCTTATTTATTTCTGGTCAAATGGATTGCCAGAGGATTTTTCCGACAGTGGCTGTCTACAATTCCATGGCAGTGAATATGCAGAAAATGTGCGAGGTCCTGGGATTTCATTCATAAAATGCTGCAAAATGAATTCAGCTGAGGTGGGAGCTGCAGCCTTTTTGAGTGTGCATGATTTTCAGGGCACAACGCTCCTGAGAACACACCTCACTGAAGATTGTTTGAGTATTACAACAACCACACCTGTGGTAATTTTACACCTTGTCCTCACCTCTGCAGCAGCACGGGAAAGGGTCAATATGTGAATTCCAGCTGCAAGGGAAGCCCCCGTTTATCTCTCCAAGAGCCAGAGGCACTCTGAAGACAGAGTTTTCCCCACAAAATGTTCTGACAGACGTTTCACCCACAACTACAACCTTACATTCAAGATTTTGTCCACGTGCCCACAAGGAACAGTACAAACATGATTATACATCGAATAAAAATACACAATGATTAATTGAGTAGATTAACCTCCAAAACACTTGGACAGCTGTTTCAACATGCTGTCTTTGAGGGCAATATGCTGAAGCAGCTGTTCTTACACATAAGGTAAAATTGCCCGCTTTGTTTTCAGTGTGAACACTCAAGGCCTGTTTCGTGTCTTAGTGACTTTAACGCACACCTGGAGCATTGCCAAGGTTCTGTGGAACTTGCATACATCTCTTTTTTTCCACCTTATTAGCAGCTTCACCAATGTCAACTCATTTGCTCGACAATATGCTCAAAACCAGAGTCAAGTGGCTTTCAGTCATCTTTACACGGGATCTGCATTCTCAGGCTGCTCCCCGCAGCAAGATCCTCACGGAGTGGATGAATGAATTTGATTATTTTTGTGTGTGGTTTTACAATGGCACAAGTGTTCCTTAAATGGAAAGCATGTCCTGGTTCATGGCGCTTTCTCTCCTTGTTTCCAAGGCAACTCAGTACACAGACACATGCAAACACACGTGCATGCTATTAATATTCCTTCTGGATGGGGGAAATATCTTCATTTATCAATGAAACCCTCGACAGCTTCTGTAGGAGTGAAAGCCTCAGACAAACTTCTCACAGAGTAATTCACAGCAGGAAAACATTCAAGAAACTCTTCCCTTTGATTGTACGCTTAGACCACGTGTTTTGGAAAGCTTTTGCCTCAAGATCTCCTGTCTCCTGCAGCCACATAAACATGGAACCCTGAATCCACCTTGCCGTGTCCTTGTGCTACAATCAAGCTTTCAGTCAAGCTCTTTCAAAGAGAAGGAGATTACCAGGGAGCTTGGTTAGCACATTCATGTCCCTGTGTTCCCTCGCAGGAATAAGAAGCTGACAGAACTGGTGGCACTGTGTTCTCCAGGAGGGTTCTGCAGCCTGTCCAGAGCCCTGCTGCAGGGGCAGCACCTGACACTCAGCACCAAACCTTGGCCGAATCCATTCCGTGCTTCTACACGGAACTCATCTCAGAACAAGTCAGGTCTAGGCACAGAAATGATTTGTCATGCTCAGCACTCCGTGCTAAATCACATTTATACCCTCTAATTCTCAATTGTAATCCTCTTTAGGATTCGCCTAATTGTTCTGCTTTTGAGAGCGGGGGTCAGGTACAGACACTGAGTGCTGAGTGAGAGCTGCAGAGTGTCTGACTGATTCTGCTGCTTGTCTGAGAGGGGAGATGTGACACAGAAGGGAGGCAGCTGGAAATGGCAAGAGATGTTTTCAAAGGAAGCACTTTGAGCCGTTGTTGGTTTATTGTTGTTCCCATCTATCTGATTTTCCCCTGGCATACCAAAGGCCTGATGATTGCTGTTGCTGCCTGGGAGGTTGGAGTTGTCAGTCCCACACTGCTTTGTGGGGCTGCAGAGCACACCAGACTTTGAGCCAGAGCTGGCTCTTGCCTACCTAAATACCCTGTTAATGACAACAGAATCTGGTCTCTCCTTAGGGGTCAAGTGTCCAAAATAAAACCCCCTTGCCCAGAACATCTCAGGGGGATTTGCAATAACACCAAATCCCACAGCAATGCACGCTCGGGGCAAGGCAAGCTCAGGCAAAAGGTCCCACTCAGACCTCCTTATACCAGGTAAGGATTTGAAGGGACATAAATGTGATTTACCTCCGAGCTTAACAGCCAGCAATTGTGCTGGAATGGGACGCTGCTTATAGGAATTCAGTTCAGTTTGGGGGTTGATTTAGAAACAGCTGGCTGTGATTTATGGTATAGGGAATGCAGTAGAATTCCATTAACATCAGCAGAACACCTTTGCATTTCACTGGGGAACCTGGACCTCTTTTCCATATGGGAATACAGGATGTTCCTCCTCCTTTGCATAAGTATTTGAAGCTGTACTTTACACAGCTCTACTATGGAAAAAGAATTGAGCTTTATGTCACCTCTTGTTTGTAAATAAATTTTTAAAAAGAGGAAAACCTTCAGTGGATGCTATGAGAAATCCCTGAGTTCAGTGGGATCTCCACCATCCTGTACCAAGAAAACAGTTTATGGACCCAATTCCCTCCATTCATGCACTCCCTAACTTTTCAACATTGCCACTATTAACTTGCACACCGTGTAGCCTTAATGATTTTAGGTTACATTTATACTACATGCTTCTATTTATAAATGGTTTATAAGGGAGAGCAATCAATATTTAATAGACACTTTAAGTGTGCAGCAGACACGAGCAGCATGTGTTAGAGAAGGTCAAAGGCACATCAATAGCAGGGCTAGGAACACCTATGAGCTCTGACTTGCAAATAACCCACAGGACCAACAGGATTCTGTAACAATATTAATAGCAAATTATCCAATTAGTAACGGCTTCATAAAGAACTGAGTCTATGTAAACTATTTTAAACGTAATCCAATTACACAGGGAAGCAATTCCATGCAATTCCTGTGTGTGAGGTGACCTATCCCGTGACAAGCATTAGGGAGAAATCCGTGGGTTTGGGTTTTAAATGCCACTCTTGTCCCATAAGCCTGAACTAATACTGTAACATTTCCAATGCAAACACCATTATGGGGTTATTTTGGGATCTGGGCATTTTATCATACATCCTTAGGGTTAAACTCTGCTCTAAGACACATAAATTCAAGTCTCACAGGAGCCTAGAGCTGCTTGCTGTGCGTATCTGTGCGTGTAGGAGGCCACAACTTAGCCTTTTTATTTACAGAACCATTAATTAAATTACTGCAATTAAATATCAAATCAAAGTGCACTAAGATAACATTAAGCACACAGGAAGTCAGAATCAGAACTTGTATTAGGGTTAATGGGAGCTGTACGTGGAAAGTTTTTAATGCACCTCTCTGGGAGCCAGATCCCAAAGGATGCAGCTGACAAACACAAAAACAACACTTTATGCAAATATTCTTTCCCAATGTCCTAGTTTTTGCACCATTTCCAATTGTTTGTGTGGGTTTCCTGCTATTTTCCTCTTCAGGCAAGTTACCCAAAGCGAGATGGAAGAGCTTTATAAATGACAATTTCTGATCACCTCAGAGCAGCTGAGAACCACAAAATTCCCAACTTGCAATTAAGTCTGCAGGGCACAAGCTTCAATAACAAATCCATCTGAAATTATGACTTTTCTAATTTATTTTCAATCTAACTCTTTTCTAATTAACTCTAATAGTAATAGAGATTTCTGAAAAAAAAATAATAGAAGTTAAGGGAATATAAATCCCTGTTTTCTTCATTGTCACACCCACAGAAGTGACCACCAGCTCCACCCAGCAGATCCCAGGAGCCACATTCCCCAGGCAGGGGAATCCCTCACTGCAGAGCTCCTGCACTGCCTGGGAAATGCAGGGACTCCCCCAAAATGTTTATTTTTTTTGCCACAGCAGTGAAGTGGGAGGACTCAGGTGTGCTCCCTGCACCCTGGGGAGCACAGGCACAGCCCTCCTCAAGGATCCAAACTGGTCAGTGGAAAATCATCACTGAAATAGAAAATATTCCTGCATCAGGCTCCTCACAGATTCTTGCTGTATTCCGAACTTAATGGTTTTCTTGAGAGTTTTACAGCAGAATTAAAATAATAATAAAATAAAGAAAGATGTTTGCTTATGCACTGATCAAACTAGCACAGAACTCTGTGTGCCTATATTTTCAATTGGAGAAAAAACATTGAGGAGATTCAATATTTATGTAATGTTTTATGGAAGTTCAATAGAAAAATCCAATATAATTTCGCAATTAAAATCACCTGTTAGTTGACTTACATCCATTACTATTATCTCAAGCCACTGTATACTGAACCTATTCACACAATAGTGTTATGTGAACATGCATAGGTTAAAAATTAGTAATTACTGTCTAGACAATTCACTGTTAGCTATAGTTGAGTGAATAGAATGAATAATTTATTTGATTAATTTTGCATTCCTTTTCCTCTTTGTGAATTGATCATGACCATGGAAAACTTGAAAACGTACTCATTTATCAGAGTTATTTTCTGTGAATAATTCTTAGCCTGAACATTTTTCCACAAAACAAACTACTCTTAGTTGTGGACTGAAATTCACATTATGGGATAGAAGCTATGGAGACCACTGGGAGTGTTGCTCCATTTTGCTTAAGCACATCATCATGGCAACAGCAGCAGTGCCAAAGTGCTTTTACAAAAAGAGAACCCAAACAGTTTGATGCTCATTTTGTTGTATAAGTCACATAATTAACAAAACTTATGCAACTTATAAGCAATAGCTAATGCTTAATTTTAAACTACAGATGCAGTGGCAAGTCCAACATCTTTACTTTGAGTTTAAAAGCCCACAAGGAAAGGGAGAAAAATAAACGATAGCTGAGCTGGGGAACACTGGGAAGAGATGGACAGGACTTCATTGTCACTTCATAGGGCTGGAGGGTGGCTTTTAACAGGAATTTCTGGGCCCCAGAAACCAGATCATGTTACAGGGTAAAGGTTTCTTCTGATTTCTATGGGCAGAGTTGGATTTGAGCTGGCAATCTGCAGGCAAGAGACTGAACAACCATTACAGCTCCCATCTCTGACATGGAATTTAATAGCATGTTTTTGCCTTTGAAATTTGCTCTTCATTAGGTGAGCTTCAAAATGGAGCCTGAAACAATGAGAGGCTTTAACTCTGCAGCAGATCAAATGCATTTTGACATCCATACACTTAGGAATAAATGACACACTAATGAGACACAGAGATCAAATGCTCTGTTTGCCACTTAAATCTCCAGCAATATGAAGTGCATCAAGGTTATTAACCCATGCCTGGCTCTCCAGGATGCTGCAGAGACCAAATGCCCCCACATTCTCTTTCTATCAAACTTAATTTTTGTGGCTCCTCCTCTTTTGCAGGGCCAAGCCAACTCTGCAGGAATTATCTTGCTCCTGAGCACAGGGAAACAAGAGGAGGAGGAAGCATTCGTGAAGGAATGGGGAAGAATGAGGTTTGATTTTGGGATTATAATTTACAACAACCTTACAGGGACACAGGACAAGCAGCAAGAGCAAACACTGGCTGTGAGCAGTGCGGAAGTCAGGGCAAGGAATTGAGGAGGGCAGGAGTTGAGGAGAGCAGGAATTGAGGAGAGCAGGAATTGAGGAGAGCAGGAGTTGAGGAGAGCAGGAACTGAGGAGAGCAAGAATTGAGGAGAGCAGGAATTGAGGAGAGCAGGAGTTGGGGAGAGCAGGAGTTGAGGAGAGCAGGAGTTGGGGAGAGCAGGAGTTGAGGAGAGCAGGAATTGAGGAGAGCAGGAACTGAGGAGAGCAGGAATTGAGGAGAGCAGGAGTTGAGGAGAGCAGGAATTGAGGAGAGCAGGAACTGAGGAAAGCAAGAATTGAGGAGAGCAGGAGTTGGGGAGAGCAGGAACTGAGGAGAGCAGGAATTGAGGAGAGCAGGAGTTGAGCAGAGCAGGTTTGGGCTCTCCCAAGCACCAGCACAGCCTCAGCAGCACTGCTCTCACAGCACTGGGGTTTTGGGCAGTGATATTCCCAGAGGCTGTGGAAAGCAGCTGGAATGATGAGAGCTGTTTCCATTCCAGTGCATTTACCAGCCCAGAATTCCAAGGTCCCAAAGATGATGCATAACTCTGTTAGCTTCTCCCTGTCCTTGTTCCCACATTTGTGTGATGCCAACATTTAATCCCTTGAAACTCTCCGGATTTGTTTGTTCCCCTCCAGGCACAGCAGTGAATGCATTTATTCCCTCGGGAGCAGCTGGAATTTGCAGTGCCTGCTCTCCCTGCCCTCAGCACTGCTGCTGCCTCTCTCCCCACGAGTGAGTGCTGCCTTCTGCCTCTGATGGATCTTGAAAGAGCTCACAAAAAAGTGCCAACCAGCACAAAATGCAGCTCGGCCCCCCAGCCCCACAGGAGGCAGAGCTGGGAAACTGCAAATCCACAAACTTCAGAACCGAGCAATGCAGAATATTCCAAAGCTGTCCCAAAGCACCACCTTGGAGTATCCTGATTACATTAATAAAGCTGCAGCTTAGCATCTTCAGTAAAGCTGAGGCACCTTTGGAAGGAATTTCTTCACACACAATAGCTGCTCATAGGCTCCATTACACCTCCTAAAGCTCTCAGATTGCTGCTCTGCTCCATCTTTATGCTGCTGTTTTAATTTAATTTTAAAAAATAGCATTTACATGAAAAATAATTCCTAAGCCCGACTGATATTGGGGCCATGTAAATCAGAATAACTACACTGAGGTCAGTGACAGCTTTGAGCACGAGCTGTGCAGAACACAAATGACTGTTTAAAAAGGAAAGCTTTCACTGCAGCAGGTACATAAGAAATATAGGGTATATATATATATATATACACACACACACACAATAGAAAGTTAATTTATGTAGAGGGGACTCATCTTGCTGTACATCTAATAAATGCATGCTGACTACAAAATACTCCTAATGATGCTTCCTCTCCAGCTAGCAGAACAGCTCAAAAACAAACAGAATTTTGTTCATGTGTGTCCATTATATTCATGTGCTGATTTAATTAACAGTAATTTCGGTATCTTGGAGATTTCTTCTCAGTTTTACAAATGACGCCCTTTTGATGAGGGCTTTGGTTCGAATTACTGGCCAATCAGCTGTGGACCAAGACTAGAATGCTAAGTTAATTGGCAATAAAACCAGAGTGAGCACGCTGGAAAAACTTACAGATGAGCCAAATTATTGGGTAATTGTTAAGGAACACTCAGAGTTTTTTAGGCAGACAGTGTAAAAGCTTTGCAGCTCCCTCCAGCACACCCCTTCCTCAGTGTGGGTCCTGCTCACAGCCCCTTGGGGCAGGCTCAGCTCATCCCTCTGGCCATCACCCCGTCAGGAGGGTCCCTGTGCCCTCATTCCTGCCCCAAAGGAGCTCCCCCCACTCCGGATCCTCTGTCCAGGGATCCCTCCCTCACCTTGCACCGAACTCCCATCGGAAAATCTGTCATAAAAGGAAGCAAACCTAAGGGAGCAGAGGTATCCCCAGCTCAGCAGAAGACGCCTCTTAGCATTTCCCTCTGCACATTTATTATTAGAAACACTTCCTTCCAACAAGAATTTAGTGCCTGTGCACCCTTGGAGAGGATTTTCTAAGAATAGCAACTGTCCACATGGATCAGAGAGACCTGAGCTCATTCTGGCTGCAGGAATGTCTGGATGTCCTCCTACCCTTGATGTACGGGCAGCACGTTACCTCTTCCAAACACAGCTTTATTTAGAAACCCCTGACCAAAGCTGCTCCAGAGGTTCATCAATCAATCCCCAATCACAGCTTCTTTCCAAAACCAGGCCTGGGTGGTGCAGAGCTGAGGCATCATCAGCCTCATCCTCAGAAAGAGGAGCGCTGTACTTGCAGTAGGAAGGCAGGGCAGGAAGAACAAAGGGATTGACCTCTGTGCCAAAGGGACTGACCTCTGTGCCAAAGGGATTGACCTCTGTGCCAAAGGGATTGACCTCTGTGCCAGAGGGATTCACCTCTGTGCCAAAGGGATTCCCTTCTGTGCCAAAGGGATTCACCACTGTGCCAAAGGGATTCACCTCTGTGCCAAAGGGACTGACCTCTGTGCCAAAGGGATTCACCTCTGTGCCAAAGGGATTCACCACTGTGCCAAAGGGATTAACCCCAGGTGGGAGCAGGGGATGGGACCCCTCAGCTGCCAGGGATGGCCCCTGGAGGAGTGGTGCTGGGAGCAGGAGCAGGAGGAGAAGTCATCTTTGTCTCTGCCCAGCGTTGCTTGCTGGGTGACCATAAATGAGCTCCAAAATTGCATTTTACAGCCATGGCAAAGAGGAAAAGCAAGGCCAGACTTAGGATAGCCCAAAGCCTGTCACCCAAAGGTGCTGGTGTGAGACCAGCAGGGTTCCCGTGGCACAATCCTGCCCCATTCCTGTGCTGGGAATGCTTGCCATAAATGAGCTCCAAAAGTGTATTTTAGAACCATGACCAAGAGGAGAAGCAAGGCCAGATTTAGGATAGCCCAAAGCCTGTCACCCAAAGGTGCTGGTGTGAGACCAGCAGGGTTCCCGTGGCACAATCCTGCCCCATTCCTGTGCTGGGAATGCTCTAAGGACAAACACAGGATACAGAGAGCCAGCTTGCCGTGCTGGAAAGCCCTTCATCCCACGGGGTAATCACTTGCATTCATCCCAACTGCAAACAACTGATAATGTGTGGTCAAATCACTGTAATTTGGGGAGTTCACAGGGACTTCCAAGGGGTGGATTAGTGGGAAATGCTGCCTGTAGGACTCGATCCTAAAGGATCTGGAGCACTTGGCATCAGCCCTCCCTGCATGTTCATTAATATTTTGGATATGATTGTAACGAGTATCAGCAAGTGTATCTAATTTGATGAAAGCAAATTATTGGTTCACAGTGCAATAACATGGTGCTTTACTCAAGCAGGCATAAAACATGAGGATGAAAACCTCGTATAATCTCCAGCTATTGTCATTCAATGTTTATCATCCAACACAGTTGAATACAATTCTTATCTTTGATGGATGTGGCACACAATAGCTGTTTTCTTGAGTGCATCATAAATATTAATAGTATTCACAGAGCTTCTTAAAATTTGTCATGTCACATTGCTTTCATGGAAACATTCAAAATGCCATTATTTTTGTCCCACCAATAGCAAATTTTCCTTTAGTTTCTTCCTTTCTTTTTCACTCTCGAAATTAAATGGTAGAGGATGTTTAACTGAGCAGAGAAAAAAAAGGCATAATGGTTCACATTGAACCATTCCAAAGCCTACTTCAGATGCCCAGAATTAGCCTGAAAGAGCAAAAAATGTGATATCCTTTGGAAAACACAGTCCAGTTAAAAATGAAACACTTGATGAAATTGAGGAGATTTGTCTGGAATTTCATTTTTGGAAGAACAGGTATATATATATATAACATTACAAAATTCTACAAAATTACAAAATGGGCCTCCTCTGCCATATTCACAACGGGACATTTTCACTTCAGAAAAAAACGCGCTTTTTTTGTCCCAAAATAAAATATTTGTACATTATTGTGTATAACCTGGGCTGCATCCAGAGCAGTGTGGGCAGCAGGGCAAGGGAGATAATTCTGCCTCTCTGCTCTCGTGAGATCCCACACGGAGAGCTGCCCCAGCCCTGGGGCCAACAGCACAGGGACCTGGAGCTGCTGGAGAGAGCCCAGGGGAGCCAAGGAGATGCTCCAGGGCTGGAGCCGGGCTGGGAGAGCTGGGAATGTTCCCCTGGAGAAGAGAAGGCTCCAGGGAGAGCTCAGAGCCATTTCCAGGGCCTAAAGGGGCTCCAGGAGAGCTGGAGAGGGACTGGGGACAAGGGATGGAGGGACAGGACACAGGGAATGGCTCCCACTGAGAGATGGCAGAATGAGAAATGAGGCAGAAATCCTTCCCTGGGAGGATGGGGAGGCCCTGGAATAGAATTCCCAGAGCAGCTGTGGCTGCCCCTGGATCCCTGGCAGTGCCCAAAGCCAGGCTGGATACCCTGGGACAGTGGGAGGTGTCCCTGCCCACGGCTGCACTGGATGGGCTTTAGGGTCCTTTCCAACTCAATCCATTCTCTATGACTGAATCAAACACCTCAGTTCTACAAGGAAATGAGTTTTTCTGCTGTCAAACAGCTTTGATCCCTCCAAAATGGCTTTTCAGGGTGTCTGATTCAATGCAAGCTGAAATCCCCTGCCCTTGCTCAGCCAGACAAAGCCCATGGGGACGTTCCTCACGACACCTGCTCCCCACACATTTGTCTCCCAGCCTGTTCCAGACTCAAAAACTTCCCCTGATCAAACTTAATAAAAGCCTCAGTGCTTTGTGTTTTGGCTGATGTGTTTCAAGAAATCTTTTAACATTTCATTTTTCTCCATAAAATTCACCCTGTGGTTTTCAGAGCAGCCTGACAAAACAAAACCATTTAATTCTCTATGACAATTAATTTGGGGATGGTAATAATTGCACGAGATCCTATCTCTGCCACAGAGACATAAAGCACTTGCTATGGGCATGGGAAATAAAGTAATACAACAGAAAAATCTCTTTTTTCCTATTCTGTAGTCTCTCCACAGTAGTTAATTTGCTCTGAGTATAAAATCAATCCATCCAATGTGGGATTTTAGGAAAGCTCAAGGCTTCAATCCTGCTGCCATTAATCAGTGTTAAAATTCACACTGAAATCTGTGATCTGGGAGCCACAGATTCCAGTTTTATTTAAAAACAATGTTGATAATCCCTAATATTTCTGGGATGAAGATCTACTCTATATTGAATTGACATTTAAATATTTTTTTCTATGAAATGATGAACGTTGGGAAGGACAAAATCCCATTCTGGGCAGGTTCCTTTGCATGCAAAGTACAACAGGAAGGCACTGTTAAAAGGGAACTGCGAGGCCGAAGGTCAGAGTGACTTCAAGTAAGAAATTTGCATTAAGTGCCATGGATAAACACATAGGGGACAATTTTGCACATAAATGCATTTAACCAACTTCTAAAAAATATGTAAATCATCTGGGTTTGCTAGAAATGACTGATCCTATCCTGGTTTTTCTATACTTCAGGATTGAGTGGTTTTGGTTTTTATTCCTGACCCCAGAGCAAGCAAAGAAAAAGCTGCTAAAGCCTGACATTTTCTCTTTTAGTTTAAGGGGAAGGTAAGCTGCTTTCTGAGTCTGGGTCAGCTTCCACCTTGGACTGAATGTGCTCCTTTAATTGGTGTCTGAATATAAGTCCCATTAGTAAACCATGAGTTCTGTAGGAAAAATAAATTTTTTTAAGTTTTTTTCTCAAAGAAATCAGCCAAGTGTTGCACTCAGCAACCCCATTTCAGCCTGAGTTATAGAAATGGGCACCTTTAGGGACAATTTTTCTGGGTGTTCTTGTCTGGCAGCAACCAGAAATGCAATTATCCAACCTCCCATTTAAGGGGAACCTCACCAGAGCAAACACAGCCAGCTGTGTAAGGGATTCACATTTTGGGGGAAGGAAACAACATTCCTGAAGCCATAGTTCAGATACTTGTAGGAAATACAGAAACCTTTGAGGCTGAGGGGCACAGAGTCCTGGGGAAATATTGATTGTTGCATTTGGAAAATGCTTTGGGATAATGGCAATCTGGGATTTGCAATTCCATCACTGCACGAGAAAGGATCTGCAGATGGACATCTAAAGGAGCTGCCAGTCACAGACCATCATTTTCCTAGATAAGAAGACAATGCCAGGTATTTTTCTATTATTAACTCTATTGTTCCTCAAGCCTTCAGCCTCAGCTGGAGCCTTCTTACAAGAAACAGTTAAAATACATCTCTTCAATGTCTGATTCTTTACTTTCACTAAGTTCCTGGTTGCCTAGAAACTCTCTGAAAGACCTGGATTTTAATTTTTTTCTCTTTTTCTTTATATTTTTGCCAACTGGTAGTTAGATAACAGATTAATCAAATCCCATTTGTTTGTGACAGAAACCTGGATGACAGACTCAAAGCCGGGGAAGTGTTTGTTTCTTGCATCCCAGGAGTGCCAGACTCCACTGACGACCTTGCTACCAGCAACTTTCCACAGCTATGGAAATTGCAGATTATGTCTGCTTAGATCAAGAGCAATAACTGAGAATTACAGAATTGTGTCATCACTGGAGAGAACAGATTTATCTGTGCTATCAGTTTCTGTAATTAGCAGGACATCCACCTCTACTTTGCGAGATTATTATATCACATTTTTACATTGCGACAAATCACGGTGTCTAGTTTACATCCAACTTCAGAATGTTCTGAAGGACCTTCTGGATGCCTCAAACACACCTTCTGCTGCATCTGACATCAACCAGATCACAACTCCCATCCTACAAACCTTATTTTAAAATAATCACCTGCTGTGTTTAGAGTCTGCAATTCCAACAGCAGAAGGCAGATTCTGCCCCTGATGTTCAGTAGCACAACAAGCAGAGCAGCCAAAAAGAGCTTTGGCTGTGCTCTCCTCACCCTGAGCTGTTATTCTGCTGCATTTGATGGGAATGGATCACCTCTGCTTTGGGGGACATTAGTTCCACGTGTTCATCTGGGCACCAGATGTTGGAAGAATCAATTAGCAGAGATGTTTATCACCAACAAGAGGAGATAAGCTGCCAGGAGCAAAGGGGCTGATGTTTTCACCTGGCAGTGGATCCTGGAATGTTAAACTGAACAGGATCCTCAGAGGTTCTCAGGGACACGTTTGTGCCCCCCAGGAGGATGGTGCTCCAGCCAGAAACCTGGATCTCCAAAATTCCCTCCCCAGAACCTTCCAGACCCATTTCTAGAGATAAAATCTCTCAACAACTTTTTATCTGAAAAGGTTATGACATAAAACTTAGATAAAACTAAATAGTCCTTCCACTCTACTCCAAGGAAACCTCCAGGAGTCAAATATTCCAGCTTCTAAGTAATCCTCCCATCCATGCTTTCTCACCTGAATTAAATCAGCCTGAAGTTATGCAGAGTTTTGGTGACAAAACAACATTTACAGTCTTCAAAGCCACTAATCCCTGCTGTCAGTTGTTCTTAAAGGTATAAATTCTACCTCTTTTCTAACCAAAACAGTTTTTAGAGATAATAAGCAAGAGCACTATAAGATTTTTTAAGTGTTTTTAAAAGTACCTTTAAGAATATAAAAGGAACTTAGAAGTCATTCAGAAACAGGTAAAACTAAATAAGACTGACTTAATTTCCATTTAATTTTCTATTCTCATCAAGCTTAGTTTATTCAGGTCTGATTAATTAATGTCTGCAAAGACTTCTGAAAATATAAAACACTACATAAATACCAAATAATAATAGAGTACTTAAGGAAAAGCTCATTTGTTAACTTGCATGGAGTTTTAGGAATTAGCATTTATTTATTTCCCCTGTGCAAGCAGGCCCATCCAATCCCCTTTAGCTGTTCTAGTAGGAATTACTTTAGCAGCTACAGGATGATGCATCTTCATGGATTTTATGTGTTCCAGGTCACAGGAAGTGCATTTAGAAGGACTTGCAAAGTTGTACAAAGTCAAACCCAAACCCATCAGCAGCAGGGGCACGGCTGGCACCCAAAGCAGCTCCTGGCAGGTGCAGGCTGAGTTGTGTCACTGTTGCTGCCCAAATAGGTAAAGTTGGCAGAGTCCACGTTACCATGAATTTGATCCAAAGTAAGAGAGATTTAATGGAAAATAGAACAACTTTTATATGTTAATATGTGAAAGTGTGTTGAATGGCATAAAATGATTGGTCACTGGGACACCCACCCCTTGGGGTGATTGCTCCAGTTCTGAGACATCCCTTTCTGGATGTTTTTCTGGCTGAAGCCACAACAGTCCTTGAGAAGTAGCTGCAGGTGCAGAGATTTACAGAACTATAACATTGTTTTGAAATTCTTCACATGAGAAAGAGAATCTTCACAAAGTACTGTAAGGGCTAAAGAAATTCCCAGCCTGAGGCCTTTTTTCATATCCATAGAGCTGGGATCACCCAGCCCAATATTTCCCTTTCTGTGCCATGCTGGGCACAGTCTGCATTCCCACTGCACAGCCTGCCCTGCTCGTGCAGAAGCAGAGATAAGGCTTGCAGAAAGCAAATCCTCAATTCCTGCAGTGTGCTGTTTCCATCTGGGTGCAGTTCCCTTGGAAATCCCCACTGCCCGGCCCCGTGCAGTGGCTGAAACTGGATGTTTCAATTATTGGGAGCTCAAGGATCTGGGGAGAACTGGGAGGTGGTGCAGAAAGCAGGTTCTTCTTCAAAATGAAAATTTGTTTTAGTTTCTCTCGTTAGTGCAGAAGTTTTATTTATTTACAGATGCTGAATTCACTGAATTTGGCCATAAATAAAACTGAGATTTATAATAAGGAGAATCCTTCAAATTGAAATGGATAATTTGGGAGGAATTCCCAGTATTCCAAGATTGTATTTTAGTCCTTTTCCAAAAAAGTACAAAACCCCAACAGAAACCCACAGCATTTATCACAGAGAAGGAAGAACCGTTTGCTTTGCTGCACTAACTCTGCTTTTCTCACTGCTAACAAGATTCCAGTTATTCCAAATGTCCCTATCAAGGCCTAAAAATGTCTGTTCCTGTTCAGTCACAGCACTGCATTAGTTCCTTGGCTGAGTTATGTTGGCTTTTGCACTGGATTTGCTTTTCCCTTCTATCCACAGGGCTCTGTACCTCACAAACTCTGTGCTCTGCACCTGAAACCACAATGCCATGTGCAAGATGTTCCTGCACCACATTCTGTCATTTTTGTGTCTGATTCACCATTACTGCTTGATCATATTCCATCACACAATTAGAGTTTGGTTTCATCTCCTACATGCTTCAAAGAAACCAAAAAAAGGGAATAGAAGAAAATTCTCTATTGACTTTTCTGCACATAATTTCTGCCCTATCACTGGGCTGCCAGGAAGTGTAGCCTTTGGCAGTAGGAACTGGAAATTAAAATTTTTTGGGGCCTCGTTTCCATTGCATGCACCTTTCCTTGCTTCTGGTCGTGCCAGTGGCCACGCAGAGGAAAACACCAATATTTGGTGGTTGTATGGTGTAACAGAAAGAAAATCAGCACAGACCAACTCAGAAAGGAAGGGCAGATGGTCATGAGGAAGCGAGTTAAACACGGTGGGTGTTTCTGAGGGAAGTGCTGTAACATCCAGACTCTCTGGCTGTTCCCCTGGTTTTACACCCGAATTTCCCCACTGAAATCCCTGTTCATGTTCAAGCTCTGGTACTAAAAAGTCCATCAGGCAAAACACAGGTCAAAGGTCCCTCCTAGAAAAGGTGCTTCTGATTTTACCAGGAGATATTTGCATTTTTTAAATGAATCATCAGCTTTAAGCTTTCTGCACACGTACACCTCAAACCTGCTGCACACCTCCATCTCCAGAAAGTATTTTTGTCCTTTCTGTGTAACTCCAACGAGACCTTTTATTAAATTGACACTTTGCAGCTCACTGGACTGTCGGGCTCTTTTGGGGGAAAGCAGAGCACCAAACAGTCCAGTTGTTTGGCTTAGTAATGAAGTTTCCCACACATGCAATGCTAATTTATTTCACTGAAAATGTCCCCACTAATTACAACATTTACCCTCCGAGCCCAGGCATGGCAGTGCCATTCACAGAGCACGAGACAACGGCTCCAGAGGAGCAATTTCCATGTACCAGGGCAATAACCCACAAACGGGAAAGGATTTGCACAGAAGCCCCAAACGGTTTCCAAGGAGCCATTACGGCACATCAGGTAAATAAAATATTATTGAAATGGATTTTTTGCATTTCAATCACTTGCAGCAGGTGCATAGGAAGCAGCTTCTAATAAAAAGGCTCCCATTCCCTGGAATACTAACGAGGACTGACGGAAACACTCGGCCAAAGGAAGCAGAGCTGGTTCTTACCGTGGCCAGAGGAACGATTCCCACAAACATGGTTCTGCTGACGAAGATCTCGGACACCACGAGCTCGCTCACGGAGTCGTCCCGTGGGTATTCCACCTGCCAGGTGATCTGCTGGGCCCCCGCCAGGCTGCTGGCGTTGTCGATCTCAAAATCCATCTGCAGGATCTCGTAGGAGGTCGTGTTCGCTCTGGAAAACAAGGCAGGGTTCCCCACAACGTCGTTAGGATGTTGGTAACAAAATGGGTTTTCATTTCTCTTTCCTACTGGTAGGAAGGTTTGCCATTAAGTTCAACATGCAGGCTTGAGACACGGACAGAAACCTAAAAAAACCTGCACACGGGCAACTGCAGAACTTTCTAAGTAAGGTGAAACTGTCTTTTAGTTTCCTGAAATGGAAGCATTTTGCCCATTAAACTCAGGCATTCTCCATAATCACAATGAACTTACAGAATAAGCCACAAACCCTTGGAAAAGCATTGCACAGATGTTGGTAAATTATTTAATATACCATTATTATAATTTTGATGCTGCAAAACAACAGAATGCTTGGCCATTCCTCATGTTGTACCAGAAATGAGCTCTTGTGGGGGGACAAAAAAGTCTTTCAAACCCAAACTTGTCTTCATCTCAGTGAAGAAATGGATTTGCAGAATTATACATGACAATAAATGAGGGGTAGATTATCCCTATTTTCAATTCATGACAACATTCTCCTCGTCAGTGGTGCAGACTTGTAATTATATGGCAATCATGTATTTCTCATCTGGAAATAAAAGTTTAAAAGTAAAGAAATGGATGTAAATGCACAGCATTCAGAACTGAATTTAAGAATTACTTCTGCTTCCTTTCTTAACAACAATTCTTAGCACTTTCCTCAGGTCCAAAACTATGTAAATATTAATAATTAATCCTCGGGTTAGAAAAACAGCTCTTGTTTTTGTGTTACAGAGAAGCAAACAGACACCAAGATGTAACCAGCAGCACTCGGCGTATCCACAGCAGGGATCTGTTCAGAAAACAAACCTTTGCTCATCCAAACTTCCCCAAAAATTGAGTTGTTTTACGAATCACACAAAGTTTACACACAAATATTTATGGAGCATCCAAGTTCCTGCCCCAGCCTCCCAGACAGACCCTGCAGTGGGGAGACCTTACAAAGCCTGGAGAGGGGACGGAAAGGCAGCTCTGACCGCAGAGCCAGCTGCTGGAGAAACAGCTGATTTTATCAATATTGCTGAGGTTTTGGGGTAAAATCTGCATTTCCTGTATTTCAGGCCAATGGTACATTCATTATCTGCGTGCCCCCTCCCCAAAGCAGGCACTCCAAGAGCTGTGCTCACAGCAAGTTTCAGCTGCTGCTGCAGACAACAGAGACTCAAAACATCCTTTTCCCCTCCCCAGATGCACAGAGGCAGAGTCTGGGTTTGCCATATGTTTTTGTAGGAGCATTGTAAAGGAAAAAAATCTGAGCAGGAATTATTGATTTTCGTGTTTCTTTCTGACAACAAACAACCTAAACATATGCTTCAATGCCTGGAGGATAAATATTTTCCATGCTGCCAGAAGATAATATCCACCTCCAGGCAAAACTAGAAGCTATTAAGGCATCTTTTGTGTGGCCAACCAGACAAGCAGCAAAAACCTTTTAAGATAAATTTTATTACATAATATTAGGGATGTAATTAAACCATTCCTGTTAAAAACATAACCACTGTGGGCACCAACTCAACTTCATAGTTCTTCGTGTATCACCTCCAGCAGGTTGTTTTATCTAAATTACGTAAAATTAATTTGCTCACAACACAGAAATAAAATTTAGATATGAGCTTTACACTAACTATGGATTTAAATACCGGGCCTGTCAAGGTATGTTTAGGTCTGCAATTTCACTTCAGTCTGTTCAAGTCAATAGTTGCCACTCACAAAAACACCCAGGAGTGGTTTCAAATTGAGAACAAAACCACCAGTGGAGGATTTGGGGGCAGATGCAGCAGTTAAATAACAGGGCAGGTTATTCTGCAGTGACAAATCCATCCCACAGGTCCCACTGACCAGCACTTCTCTGAGTTCAGTCTTCAATTATTCCTTTCCTGTTTTTCTTTTTACACTTCCAGAAAGAAGCCACAATAGTGGGTTTACATCTTATACATAAACCCTCCTCAGATCCAGCTGCATTAACTGAATTAAAACAAAGCTGTTCCCCCAGGTCTCGATCCTGGTTCCAAAGAGAATCCTTATCATCACTTGGAAAAACAACATCAAATGTTTGTCAAATGTTTTCTGCTTTGTCTCAGAGGTCAGTTCTGTAGCCTGACATGTTAATATTGATTAAAGAAGGCTCCACTGCTCTCTTGGGCTTCTGCTCAAAGAGATGGCCTTGAACCATCTTTCACCTACAGCCTCCCCTGAGTGCACAGCTTTAGCAAACCAGGATTCAGCCTTCTGCACTCTTATTCCCCAGCAGGTGAAGGAATTTTCTCTAAAATTATGGTCTTCTTTTGTCCTCGTTAGAGCTTCAGCCTTGGAGCACTGCCAAGTGCTGCAGTATCTGGGACAGCGAGTACCCCACGGATGAATTCACCCTCTTTGTTCTGAGCCTCTTCCCGGGTTACAGCTGTAACCAACTCATGATGAAACCTGAAAAGTGAATTTCTCTCATGCTCAGACTAGTGCTCACTACTGGCTGCTGCACCTCTGATCCTACAGAGGTTTCCTAGCAGAAGGACTGGTATTACATTCATAATTCTTGCAATCTATTAACCACCCTCTGTAATGCCGTGTGGGAGCCCACTGCCTTTTTCCACTGAAATTGATGGAGGTTGCTAAAGTAAAACCAGAGATAAATTAAACCATAATCAAGACCTCAAATGTCAGCGTTTACTTATGTCAGCTCCATTAGCTGATAAATTCACATCCCAACACCTGCATTTAAATTTCTCTCCTGGCTGTGCAACGTATCACTGCAACCCTTTTTAAAAGCAGGTGTTGCACCCTGCCATGGCAAACCTTCGGCTTTTGCTCTGATTTGTGAACCTTGGTCTTTGCAGCCACTGTCAATCTGCAGCTGCCTGGTGAAGACAAAATGCCACCAGTGGGAAAATCCACGAGCAGAGAAGACAAGGACTGTAACTCATGCTGTTCTCAGCCATTAAATCCCGTTAAACCAAACTTTATCCTATCAAGATTTTTTCAGCTTTTCCCGAAGACTTATTTCATTTTTCTCTTAAATAAGTTTGCACTCTTGGGGAGAGTCTGATGGAATCCAAGGACTATAAATCACTTCTCCTTTCCATATCTTTCCTCTCTTTTTTAGTTAAATATTTCTATTGTCCAGAGAAGTTTTTTTCTCGGTTTAGGATTTTGCCAAACTCTAGTTTAGAGAAGCAATAAAAAATAAAAAGTCAAAATTACTTTTATAAAAAAAGATTATTTCCTGCAAGCACAAGGAAAAGACCTTATAATTTTAGGCAGCTGGCATGCTTGCTAATAAGTCCATTTCTATGGAAATGAGTTCATAACTATTAATTTTGCCTGCTCCTGATCTATTCTTGATGAGCCTTTCAAATTTAGAAAAGCGCTTCATGATTCTCTCAATTTGGTAATTACTAACTCCCTTTGATGAATCCAGCCCAGTGTTTCAGACATGAGACATTCATTACACATTTTTCTCTCTGGTGAGAGGAGGAAAAAAAAACCCCATGGGTCTTTTTGGATTTATTTCCTCTCGCAAACTCCTGTAAGTAGGTCCTCTTCTTCAAATGGTGATTTATAATCCTATTTGCGTACTTTCACAATCCTGCCTCTGCTAGGGGCCAGAAGAACCCCCAAATCCTTGGGATTTCTGCACAATCCCCTATTGTCTGGCCTCATATCTATCTAATGCCTTTAGACCAGGTCCCAAACAGCCCAGCCACGCTTTGTGACCCTCAAACTCCTCATTCCACACCCAGCAGCTGGGAGCCGTGGTTGGGATCCCAGTCTGGAGTGAGTCTGAGCACAGAATGGCAAATCCATCCCAAACAAAGCCACCCTTAGCTCCAGAATAAAAAGAGTTCTCGGAACAGGAAAGTGTTGCTAAGTCCCAGAACTCTCCCAACAGCCACATCCACGTGGGCAGCATTAAGTGTTTATATGGAGCTGCACAGTTCTGGTGAGAGGAGGAATTTTTTTTTACAAAATATTTTTTACAAAATATGAGCTCACTGTGAGGGTCCAGCATAGCTCTGATGTGAGAGGTTCAACCAGCACCACGAAATCACCTGACACTGAAATAACAACAAATTGAATTTGTCCAAGCCCAGCACGGAATTATTTAATTAATGGAATTATACCCAGGGACTCACGTTATGGCAGCAGCGACAGCACAACTGGGTCGTATTTACCTTAAATAAAAAATGCCTATTATTTACTATAAAGAAAGATTGGCATTGCCGGCCAATGAAGTCGTGCCCTGTGTGTTTGGGGAGAAGGAGAGATGCAGGATGCAGTTCAGGGCACTCTGCAGTGCCACGCCAAAGCTTTGCTGGCTCCCACTCATGGCTCAGCAACAACTGAGTTGGTAAAAGTCAGACCCTTCTATTACTGCAGGTGGCTGTTACAGGAAATCATGAGTTCCAGTCACTCGTAAAATAATGTTTTCAGTAAATGGCAATTTGTTTATGAGGCCCACGGCAGTGTAAACAATACCCTACAAAACGGAGCAGACATGAGGTATTGGAAAATAATAAAGGTGTGGAATCATGTTGCTTGAGAGTCTTTTCCAGGTTGATAATGGCCAGTTCTTACTCTGACAATTTGTAACCAAATTCAATAAGAATTCAGTGACCTTATATTACCAAGGTACATTAGTTCATAAAATACTTCAGTAAAAAAGGTCTCACTTCTCTGATCTCAAGAGGATTAATTCTGTAAGTATGGTTTACTGAAGAGCAAACACTTACAAGAGGAGGCTTTTCAAAAACTGATTGGAAATGCTCAAGACCCTAATTTCCTGCTGAAGTCAAATGAAGCAGCAGATGGCCAGGACTTCTCAAGGAAAAGATCCAGACTAAAGGTCCTGACCTTCTCCCCCTGAGGAAATTAAGATCCTAGCAGCCTGAGATGAAGGAAATGAAAGCAAACACCTACCAAGGGCAGCCTGCAGTTTCTGAATTATGAAGATTTGCATAGTGACAGCCCTTCTGCCTTGCTGAGCTCTGCCTTCCTGCATGGGGGCTCCTCCAAACAGATGCCACCTTCAGCACATGGGTGTGTTCCCACGGCCACAACACCCCCACAACATCCCCACAACATCCCCACAACATCCCCAGCACATCCCCACAACACCCCCACAACACCCCCACAACATTCCCACAACACCTCGCTGAGGTGAGGCACCTGGTGTTTCACACAAGCTTTGACTTGATAAAGGATGTCAAAGCCCAAACCCTTTTCTCCCAGCACGAATAACTCTGATGAGGCTCTAAGGACACAAAGCTGTGTGGGAACTCAGAGCTGCTCTCCTGCCAGGGTGGTTTGCTGGGGAAGGGCCCTGGAGATGGAGCCCTGCAGAGATGAGAGCGGTGTCCTGCCAGAGCTGTAGTGAGGATGAACATCCCCAAACACCAGGGCAAACCCCACACACACCCTGAGCACCCCTGCAAGCTCTGGCACCCAGTGCAGAGGTTCAGAGGGCACAGTGCCACTGTCCCCTACTGCTCACCCCCAGAGGGTTTGTTCTGAGGGACTCGAGAGAAGGGAGACACAAACCCTGAGAACTCCTTGTTCACC
>VWZT01008111.1:214538-225219 GCA_013397055.1 Pachycephala philippinensis | reverse complement strand
TTTTTTTTTTTTTTTGAAGTGTCTAACAAGCCAATTCCAGTGGCTGAATCAGTACCTTTCAGATGAATACACAGGAAATGAGAGGAACATGGCAGTGGTGACACATCTTCCAGCCTGAGCCCCCTGGAACATGTGGCATGTGCTATTATTTTATGTATAATGAGTAACTGCTACTGTGTTTATCTCATCAAGAAAACCACTTTCCCCCTCGCTTTTGCATTCCCTAGGTGCTTAATGAAGTGGTTTTGCTTTTGATGATGGTAAAGGCATAAATAATCTCTCCAGAACGATCCCTGTGCTTTGGTCATGGTCTCAATGGAGGCACTCACATCCCTAGAAGAAGAAGCTGAGGCCACCTGCTGCAGAGCTGGGGTGCAGGAGGTTCTCCATGGAGCCCCTCTCAGTTCTGGAGATGTGCAGAATGTTATTTCCTTTCTGTTATTTCCTTTGTGTTAATTCCCTGTTCAGTTAAACCCTCTGAGACCTCACTCACATGACAATGTTTAATGGGTTCATCGATGGGATTTCAACTGGCCTGTTCCAGCCCAATAAAATGCAACATTCCAATTCAGAGCAAATTTCCCTGAAATAAGGCAGTGCAGTGATATCACCCTGGCTGAGCACTGAACACTTGCAGAAAAGTGTTTGATAGGGATTCAGGCATGTACTGGGAGAAGGTGGGAACATCCTTCAGAGCAACCTGCTCCAGTGGAAGGTGTCCCTGCCCAGCTGGAGCTTGGAACTGGATGATCTTTGAGATCCCTTCCAAGCCAGGCTGTTCTATCATCCTATAACCTCATTTTGGTAACCTTTAGCATCTTACTTTCTCATCTCATCTGAGCTCTCCTGGATTTCCTGTTGGAAATTTCCTGTTGTTGAGCAGCTCAACTTCCCCCAGGGCTGTTACTGGGGTGGGTCCTCCAGCAGGGCTTTGTACCTTGAGCCCACCTTGGGCTCTGGGCTTCTGCCTGGGTGGCCACTGGTACCTGAGTGTCCCCCTGGCACCTGAGTGTCCCCCTGGCACCCGAGTGTCCCCCTGCCTCGGGGACACCAGAGGGACTGGTTACTGGTTACCACGGGAGGCATCGGCCCCTCAGAGCCTCACTGAGATATTCTGCATTAATTTAGAATGGAACTGAGCATATCCCACAGAGCACACAAACTTTAGGGACACAGAGCCCACCCAAGCAACGCAGGCACAGCACTAACAGCAGAGTTTGTGTGAGGAGACCTGCTGAGGCAGAACCAGGCAGGAGAGCCATCCTTTCCTCATTGATAAGGAAATTGTCCTTGATCCACCCGGGTCACTGCTCCAGTTCTGCATCAGCTGAGCAATCGGTACCAGCTGAACCATCAGCACCAGGAGCAGTAGCATTATCACACTTTTCCTCTCATGTCTAACATATTTCCTTCCTGTACCTACACTTTCGGTCTTTAACCTTGGGGGAAAAAAATTATGTGCGTTGTAATTAAAAAGAAAAGGAAAAAATAATTTAAAGCTAACAGTCGTTGCAATCACCATAATAAATTTATAGGAAATACATTTAACTATTGCCATAGCAATCAGGAAACTGTTTTGTTATAATTAAAAGGATAATTACCTTTCTCTATTTTAACAAACTCATGAATTAAAAATTTAGGACAGCTTTGCCAGAGTAAATTTATCTGCATACATTACAAATAACACATTCTCACGGCATTTTTCTCTTTAACTCATTGTGTTTTCTATATGTCTCTTTATACCATGTTGTAGAATTCAAGGTCAGGTTGGATGGGGCTTGGAGCAACGTGGGACAGTGGAAGGTGTTGGACAAAATCATCTTTAAGGTCCGTTTCAACCCAAACCATTCTATGATTGCATGCAGTAAGAAAACTCCAAGTATCCTATTTACCCACAGATCTACAGAATAAAGGAACTTGTGAAAGTTACTTGGGAGATAATTTCAAATTACAATGACGTGGTCAAATCCCACAGAGCCTGGGAACAAAGAGAGCAGAAGCGAAGCAAAGCTTTGCTACAAATTGCACATCCAGCTCAAGAAATCAGGTTGAATAACTCACTGTTATGTTTTGGTTTGTCACCTCTTATAATACAGCACCGAGCAAAATTCCTTGCTGAAGAATGAATGTAACCTATTTAGAGCTCCTTGCAGCAATGATTTGATGTTGTTTGCAGGTGCAGGTCACAGGTGAGATATAGACCATGATCCCTTCTGTTTGAAATACAGATCTCTATAAACTGTCTTAAAAAACAGCAACTGTCTGGGAAACTGCCTCTTCTTTTTATTTTTTGTTGGTAATAGAAAAAAACCAGACATATGCTTGTTACTTAGTTGAAATAAAGATGCTTCTGAAGACTGTAAAGGGAAACAAACTGAAAATATAAGAAAACATGAGCTGTAAGGATATTTAGTATGTAATTATTTAAGTAGAAGACCTTTCATAAACTGGATGCTCAACCTCAGTTTATAAACTCGGTATTTAAAGACCAGTTCCCTTTCTGGGGAAAAACAAACCAGGACTGGTGTTAGATCACTAATACATTTTAGCATGGCTTTTTCTTTTCTTACTCTAAAAATGTCTAATATTAAATATACAGTATTAAATTGGAGGAAAAGCAAACATTAGCCAGGGCAAAGAATCAGAAAGAAGCACCTAGAGAGATAATATACATAGGCATTAAATAACCACGTAGAAAACTAGAAATAAAGGTGGTACATCTCTGCTAGAATAAAGTCAAGAGGTCCAGCGAGCAGCAGAACTGATGAAAATGAGCTTCAAAATGGGATCTAGCAAGGTCAAAGTGAGACATTTCCTGGCTGTCCACAGCAGGGCTCTCCTTGGTGGCTTCTCTGGTGTCCAAGAGGCACAGAGAGGATGCTGTGGCCTTTCTGTCTGAGGGATTTCTAACCCAGACACTCCTCTCTCCCTAACATTGTATTTCAGGAAAGGTACGGGAATTCAGCATCTTGGAAAACTCTACCTTTGTCAAATCTGGATGAAAACAGGACACAGAGCTCTCTAGGAAAGCAGGCCAAAACCAAACCAACAGATTTAGAAGACACCAAGGATTGAAAGATGATTTTCCATGTGTGCAAAGAACGGATCAGGCTGCAGCTGCAGCCGTGGCAGCCCCGAGATCAGACAGTGATTGCCCGGGGGGCAGCTGGAGGGCCAGGCCCTGGAGGTGTGTGAGAAACAGGAATGATGGGATGCAGAGTGCAGAATTTAACCAGAATTAAAGGCAAGCTGAGCCCTGCTCCCCTCCAGAGCAGCCCAGACACACGGGATGCAGAGGAGCAGCCACACTCAGGGCAGCATCTCTGCTCCATCCACCACGAGCTTCATGGCCAGCATCCACTGCTCTGCACTCGGTGCCTGCAGCCTCCATCACCCCTGACAACGAACCACAGAGGTTTAAACTTTCCCTCCAGGGGTTTACATTAACCCAGGGATGCCCAAATCACCCTGGTTCTGCTTTAGAATTAGAGCTTTGCCTCAGGGAAATTGAAAGCCTGCATCAGCAGATTATCAGATGGCTCCGAGGTAAGGGACACAGGAAAGGACAACACCTGAATCTGCAGCCAAGTGGCCACTGCAGGCCAGCGACCTGCACACTGTACATATGAATATAAATATAAATATAAATATAAATATAAATATAAATATAAATATAAATATAAATATAAATATAAATATAAATATAAATATAAATANACACTGAACTGTGAGATATTTCTGTGTGGTCATTACGGTGTGCCATCATTTCTCTTAGGAAACACATTTTGAAGCTGATATTCCAACATAAGTAAGGAGCTGAAGGATTGATTTATTTTTTGTCCAGGTACACTATTTTCACCCAAAAATTCAAATCTTAAAGTAAACAAAAACAGACTTCCTGCACAAGTAGCACTGACAAGAGAAAGACATCACATAAAATCTGAACCCTTCTACAGCTGCTATAAATCTTAGTGGATCCCTGCAGCTCTGCAGAGCTAATTAGCAACATATCTGAGACTTGGTGTCTCTGGCTAAATTCTGAGCTCAGAGTGATTCCTCTACACCAAAAATTTACTGAAAAGGAGAAGCACTGTGGATTCAGCAGGTCACAGTCCCAGCTCATTCCAACATCTCAGAATAAATGAGGAACAGGCCATGCTGAGCAGAGGAAGGAATGGGACTATTCCTTTTACCTCACACCAGGTCTGTGCTGGTGTGAGTGCTCTGGTCAGGAGTCCAGTCAGATCTCTCTGTCCTACTGTGATCCCAAAGATCCTTGGGGAATGCTGGCTCAGGGACAGTGTCAGGGAAAGCAAGCAGTGACACACTTGGCCAGCCAGCAGCAGCCCACAGTGCAGGGAGTCGGGGGAAAAAAGGAAATTTTAAAAAAGGGAATTCTAATATTACTGCATAGATTTTTCTTCTGCAAAGATGCCCCTTTCCTTTCCAAACCCACACAAACTTTTATAATCTACAGCATCCTCTGGCACGGACTTCCCCAGGGTGTGCAGCTGGTGAAGCAGCACCTCCTTTCATTTTGAATCTGCCAGCTGCCAGTTTCAAGTGATATCCCCAATTCTTTTTTGGAAAAGACAGTAATTTCCCTATTCACCTGCCACACTGTTAATTTCTCCAGACCTGGCTCGTTCTCACTGAGATGGGCATCTTCATGCCAGAGGATATATTCCCTTTCCTGCAGAAGAACACAGATGTTGCCTTCCTCACTGCTATTTTTTATCTTTTCTCTTAATTGAAATTACCTTCTGCATCCCTAATCTTATAACTAAACGTCCCATATGTTGATTATAGCGCAGTTTGCATCAATCCAGTTGAAGAAAATTGGTAAATTTCTTTAAATAATAATTATTAGAAAAATATCCATTAAGGTAAATTGAAATTATGTTAGCTGGAAATTAAATTGTTAAAAATTATACTTTCTTTCAAAGTTAGAAATTATGACTGAATAATCCTTCAACCAGGCATTACAAGACAGGAATGCCAGTGCTCAGCATGATGTAATTTTAGAGGGAAGTGGATATTCTGTTATGATATAACATAAATGAATACACGACTTAAACCTCTCTAACAGCTCCTTAACTACAACGTGTATTAAACGCTCAGAGAAACTTCTTCAGGCAGCAGTGGTTAAATAAATGTAAAATGCTTGCAGATTAAAAAGTACATGATCCTGTCTCGGGATCAGGAATTCAGGGACACCTTCCACCATCCCAGGCTGCTCCAAGCCCCATCCAGCCTGGCCTTGGGCACTGCCAGGGATCCAGGGGCAGCCACAGCTTTTCTGGGAGCCTGTGCCAGGGCTCCCCACCCTCACAGCCAGGAATTGCTGTATATCTAACCTAAATTTCCCCTTTTTCACTTTGAACCCAATTAACATTCCTTATTTAAACCTTGCTACTCATTTCACTCGGAGGTGAAATACAAAGCAAACATTGGGGATGGAAGCCTGGGCAAAGCCAGAGGAATGTTTGCACGTGTTAAAAATATTACCTACGGAACCGCTGAGTTTGAAATAGATAATTTCAGGAGTGCAAACTGTAACGAGCTGTTCAGTGGCTGTAATAAATGTAATAAATCCTAGTGCCTGACCCAGGACACCTGACTGTGAGAGGGAACCAGGGAACAGGGCACAGGGCACTGCCAGCCCCAGGGCAGGGCACAGGGACAAGGGCAAAGCCTCCTTACACAGCATTGTACACTGGTGGCAGCCCGTGAGCAGTGGGGATGCTCCAGTGCTCAGGGTAACAGAGGGTGCCCAACACTGGGTAATTTGTGTTCCCTGCTCCCATCACAGCACAGAAATGATGCCCTGGGTCTATGGATACAAAAAAGGCCTCAGCAGGGAATTTCTTTAGCCTTCGCAGCATTTTGTGAGAGCTCTCTCTTTCCCATGGGAATTATTTAAAACAATGTCACAGTTTTGTAAACTTCTACACCTGCGAGTTGTTTGCCAAGGACTGTTATGGTTTCAGCTAGAAAATATTTAGAAAGGGCTGGTTCAGAATTTGGCCAATCACCCCAAGGAGTGGATGGCCAGAGGACCAATTGTCTTATGCCACTTAATGCACTTCTTACCAACTAACACATAAAGACCTTACTTTTATTATTAAAGCTCTCTCTATATTCTCAAGCCTGAACTCTGGGTCTTTGTTCTACCAGGTTTGAAGCACTGGCCCATCCTCCCCAGCACCCCTGCTCTGAGCTCTGAGCTCTGAGCACCAGCCCCGCTCCTTTGTGAGCAGCAGCAAAACCCCGTTTTCTCCTCGAGGCTGCCGAACTGTTCCAGTTGCGATGAGTGCAACCAGCCCCTGCTGGTAGCGGCCGTGGCAGCTGTAATTTGTGTTTTCCTAGCAACCCGACACCTTTCCTCCTCCCATCCGCCTGCTCCGTGCCCCCC
This sequence comes from Pachycephala philippinensis, assembly GCA_013397055.1. Lineage (NCBI taxonomy): Eukaryota > Metazoa > Chordata > Aves > Passeriformes > Pachycephala > Pachycephala philippinensis. The sequence continues at coordinate 218,804 of VWZT01008111.1, read as the reverse complement.
TTGCGTTCTGCCTCACACCGAGTTCAAAAAAGCCTCGCGGTAGGGATAATATCTTTGTTTCTACAGCACTTGTCATTTATAATTCCTCACCTCTCCAAGGGTTTGGAAGCGCTACCTGCTGTAAATACCAGTTCCAATGATGTTTATTTTTTGTTACCGTTACAGTTCTCCTTCTCTGTGACTTCTTTTTCTCTTTTTTTTTTTTAGTTTTTCTTTCCAACCTCTTAAATTGCATTTATTTTTTAGCTGTAGTATGTTTTCAAGAAAAAAATCTGTATTTTCTTTCAGATTAAGCCAGTCTTCTGCACTACAAACCGTAATTATTTCATATAATACACACCAGCACACACATATTTCTTGTCACCAAGTACCTGACAGCATTTCAAATGCTGGGAGAAGTTTTTGCATTTAATAAATGGAACAAACCTGCCACAGTTGATTTTATACAACTTATCTTTGTAAGTTTAATAAAAGAATCCCATCCCACACCTAGACCAAGAAATTTGGCTGCCACGTATTTAAATTAAATGCCCAGTGGAGCTTACAAACTGCAAACCAGCAGCAGATTTACTGAAAGCAGTAATGGTCAGATAGCCCGAGTGGGAACTTTTAATTGAGACTTATTAGAATTGGAGATGCAGGAAATGGATAATTTAGAACCAATTTTAACTGCAGAGCTCCAGGTTGTGACTGGCACACGTCACGGGCTGTCAGGGACTGCTGTCACTGCAGCCACTGCCAAACTCCTTCCTGATGGCATCGGCCTGCACCAGCTCCATCCTCACAAATCTCCAAGAAATAGTGAAAATTTCAGCATTAAAACTGAGAATCCCCCAAACACCTCTGCTATAGGGAAAGGGAAAACCTCTGTGACTTTTAGGATAGTCAATAAACTAACTTTTTGCTCACTCAGGACAGAGAGAAGCAAACTGGCAGGTCAAAGACCAAGGTAAGGCATGTTTTGCTTTCCCCACTGGGATGTGCTGAGCCCTGAAATGGGTGGAAGGAGAAATCAGTGCCCAAAGCAGCAGAACCACCCCACAGCAGCACTTCCTTCCAGGCTTGCTCCTCCATCCTCATCCCAGGGCTAAACTGCTTCCTCTTGCACCTGCTTTCAAACAAAAACCGTGTCTGAGGTCCTAGCACAGCACAGGGACAGAGCTGGGCTCTTTAAAGATTCAACTCCACCAACGCTGAGTGCCAGGGAAATAAATATATGGTATTTTAGAGGCACGGGACATAAATTCTGGCTTGGTTTAGAACCCTGTGGGCAGTAAAGTGCTCTGCCCATTAAAACATAAATTATCATCTGAGTGTAGCTGATGAGAGGCTGGGACTAATAGGAAGTGGTGCTAAATAAGAATTATAGGAATGCTTTTTGCAGTCTGGCTGCAGGAATTTACTCTCCTCCCCAGCACGCCTCAAGATGGCAGATGAAAATTAAGGCTGGTTTGTATGGGAGCTCAGAAGCAAATTGTTACCCTTCCAAACACATCCTTATCAATCAAGTGTCTCCTTAATCCCATCAACTGTGATTGGAGAACACCTGTTATCCCAAACTTCCAAAGCTTTATGCCAAGAAATATTCAATCTCACATCATCCCCTGAGTCAGGGAGCAGCAGCACGAACAGCAATAGAGGGTGTGCCAGGAAACTGAGCCTGAGCTGGGCTTTCAAACAAATCACTCCTCGTGGTGGCTCTGAATTTCCTTTGGAAATCTGAGCTGTAACACAACCGAACCCCCTCAGAAACCCTGGCCCTGTGCAGCACGACTCAGCACAGCATTAAAGACCACAACAGACCCAGGAATTTAATCCAGATCGTTTCAACTTTTCTCTACAGTTTTAGCCCAGACCAATTCTGAACTCCTCTTCTGGGAATTAGGAAAAAGCGAGCGTAACAAGTTAAAAGTGCTTCACGAGATCAAAACTGCCAGCTTATTTATGTTCTACAGATAAATCGATACATTCTGATAAAGTTTCTGATTGCCAGTAATATTTTCTTTTACTCCTGAATTTTCCCTTTTCTCCAGATGCTCATTTCTCGAGAAATACTAACTCTCCTCTCTTATTTATGGTTCCCCTCTGCCATTTTTTGCTCTCCCTCTCCCAGCAGGGCTCACAGACACCCTGAGATACGGCTGCTGGAGAAATTCAAAGTGTTGGCAGTGTCACAAAGAAGGATTGCATGGGGTCCCGTTGCTGCAGCTCGGGGCCAGAGCTCTGTCCCTGGGTGTTACTGAGAAAACAGGATTCCTGACACACGAATCTATTTTTTAAATGAAGATTGAGAGCCAAAATAAATGGAATGTCAATGTTTAGGAACAGGCAATAGCTGTGGGTTCCCAGCACCCACGGCTGCTCTGATTGACTGCAGAGGAATCCTTTAAACTCCAGGTTTGGCCTCTTGCACCACGTAACTGAAGTTACTTAAACCCTGCTGGAGACCTAAATAGAGCAGAGGAGCCACAAGCTACAGCAGATTGCAGTGGCTTCTTGTTTTCTCCCCACCACCACAGAGATGGCCTATTGTCCATTATCAATAAAGTGGAAAATCAGTCCTGCATTAAAACAGCAGCCCCTGCAACATGCAGCACAATTGGACTCTGTTTCCACCCCGTCTCAGCTAAACAGGAGTGGAATTGTTACACAAGTCCCAAGGTGCCCACTGATGTGAGATGTGGTTTTTATTTATTGGAGAAGACACTTGCATACTCTGGGAAAAAGTTATTTGCTGGCCTTAAATCATCCATGCAGGAACAACTAAAGAAAGCCTGCGAATGTATCAAGCAAGGATTGAGGATTGAATAGGGAAAGACAGGACTGAAGAGCCCGAAGAACACGAGTGAAGATAGGTTTGAGAGCCAGGGGTGAAGAAAGTGATGTATTTTAGGATGGCAGAGCAATCCTGCCTCCAGAGCTCCCCTGGGCACTGCACAAAGTCACTGCCAGGGCAGGGCAGGCAGCAGCCACGAGGGGCACGGGGCCAGATGTGCCCCCTGCACTGTGCCACCCCTGCCAGCACACGGGAATGGCACACGGAATGCCATCCCAGAGAGCACAAACCTGCCTGGCCCTAGGAAATCCATATCATTTCCTATGGATACTGAAAAAGCATCAGCAAAGAGATTTTCCAGCTCTCTGCAGCATTCTGTGAAAGCCCTGTCTTTCCCACGCCATCTCTTAAAAACAGTGCTACAGCTCTGCAAACCTTTGCACCTGCAGATTGTTTGCAGTGTTGTTATGGTTCTGACTAGAGAAATATTTAGAAACAGCCTGGCCAATCACCTCAAGGGGTGGATGGCCAAAGGACCACTTACCTTATGCCACTCAATACATTTCTTGCAAACCAACATATGACTTTTAGAATATTATTAAAGCCCTTCCATTTACTCCTGAGCCTGGACTCTGTGTCTTCATTCTACCCATCCTCGGTGCAACAGCGACAATTTCCTTGTCATTAATTCTTCCCCAGCACATCGTAAACTTTCATTGGAGAGAACACATTGGGAATTTAGAGGAATTCTGAAATTCAGCGATACCCAATATCGTGCTCAGCGTGTATCCTGCACGAGGGAGACGTTGTTGTGTCTGTTTGCTGTTGTGAAGTGGCAACCCATATGTTACTCATATCAGGAAGATATTTAATGTATGCCCTTGGCAAATAACAGACTATGGAGCATCTGAAATAAACAGAACCGTCACCCAAAGATGAGACATATTTCTGTTAAAATTAAAAAAAAAAAAAAAAGGTTTCTTAAAAAAACCCCAAAACAAAAAAGAAGCAGCTATTTACAGTAAATTAAAAAGATATCTATCAAATCTCACTTATGGTAATAGAAAACTATTTCTGAACTTTAATTATTATGACAAACTGGTCTCCTGTGGCTTGTTCATTTCACGCAGCTAAAAAAAATTGTTAACAGTCTTCTAATTATATCAGTTTTCTGTGTTAAAAAAAACTGGCTCACACTTATTACTCTATCTAGAGAAGCTATGGATCATCTTGCTATTCACTTAATGCTTTTAATTTACATATCAGAAATACTAATAAGTGTGGTGTTATTAGATCACATTCCCTTTTGCTTCCAACCCAAGAAAATGGTTCATTTTGTTTGGCTGCCACAATTAAATTAATTTATTTTCCTATGGCATGGTTTTTGATAAGGGCCTTTATCAGAAGTTTGACTGCATTAAGCTTAATAGGACATCTCTCATTAAAATAAAATATGTTTCATTAAAATCAAACAATGGCTATGACCCTCC
>VWZT01008111.1:196837-214509 GCA_013397055.1 Pachycephala philippinensis | reverse complement strand
CCCCATTTTGGCTTCATTAGCATATTTAATAGAGGAGATAATTGTGCCTTTCACTTGAACAAGAGCCACAATCTGAAGGCCTGGATTTGCTTAAAATTCAACAGATTATTTCAGTCTCACGTGATGAGGGCAGTGCTTCCCCTGAAGGTGGCCAAGGCAGAAATCTGACAAAGAATTCAGATTTGGCACATTCTGGATGTGTTCCACATTCCCTTCCTGTGGTGCTCAGCAAAGTACCCAAGAATTTGCCCTTAAGTTCCTGGAATATTTATAAAATATCCAAATGATATCAGTTGAAATACATCCTTTAGTCCCCTGTAGCCACTCCTGGAAGACACAAAAGAGTCTGTTTGAAAAGGAACTGATCCACAGCCTGGAAAATCAACTTCTAAACACTCTGTATTGGGAGAGCTGGCTCCCATTTCCAACAGAAACAATCCTGATGATCTTTGGGATGATTACTGGTTAGGCCTCCAAAAGGAACAGAAAAATACAAATAATTTTTCAAAAGCCATAAAAAAAAAACCCTACATGAAAAAAAACACAACTTTCAGAATAAGAGAGACACCAAGGTTTTGACCTTGTGCTGTTTCATCTGATTTCAGCTCCTGCTGTTCCCCTGTTTCATGCAGGGGGGACACTGAGGGCTCTCCAGTGCCTCTGTGCCTTGGAAGCTCCCTTTCCATTTCCACTCATCAGGGACTGGAGACTCACCCCAGGTCCAGCAGGCACTGACACTGGACAAAGGAAGCAATAACAGATCCTGATTTTGGGTCAGTGCTGGATGGGAAAGGAAAGGAGCTTAACAAAGATCTTGGGGTTGGTTCTGAGCCAGACAGAGAAACTTTCACAAAGCCAAATGGCTGGGAAAGGGTCTCAGTGCAGGTGGAATTTGTGCCTCTCACAGATGAGCAGAACCTGCTCAGGAACCCAGGAGCAAACCCTGGTGACAGGGAACAGCCAGGGCAGTGCAGTGAGGAGATCAATGTCATGTGCACTGCCCATCCATCAGCACCAGAGAGTGATTGCATCCTGATAATACAGTATCACTCCTATCCTAATAACACAATATCACTTTTATCCTAATAACACAATGTCACTTAGGATCATTCTTCTCTTCTTCTGGCACCTACTCCCTTTCTTTTGTTCTCCTGGCACCTACCCCATTCTTCTCAAGAATTTTCTGAGGTGGAAACTTTTGTCTAGCCAGCTCTATTCCTGCCTCATATCCTCTTCGAACAGATTTCTGCTCACAGTCGAACAGACATTAGCTGCCGGAACAAAGCAGCAGCCCATATGCAAAGTTTGTTTATTTGCACCACAGTGTCCTGTGCTTCAACTCAAAGCCAAAATGCCCATATGGCCGCTGGAAAAAAAGAAGTGGGAAAGACAAAAAAAAACCCAGGATTGTAAAATATTGAGTTGTTTCTGCTGGAAGGAAAGGGGGTTGTCAACACAGAAAGTGGGTTAACACCTCAGCAGTGTAAACACAGAGTTCCTCATTCTGCTGTACAGTGCAGGAGGAGCTGAACACGCTCAGCACAGCAATTTCTGCTTGCTCCTTGCTCTGTCCTTCCCCTCTCTGGGCACAGCCTCCTGCACAGAGGGACCTGTGGGATCACAGGGTGCACGTCACGGGTCTGGGCAGCCCACAGACAGCTGCTGAAGGCAAATGGCACCCCGGGTTCGTGGCACCGTTTATGTAAGGCAGAATTTTTCATCAAGCTGCTATCAAAGGGCACACTTTGTAAACTGCCCAGATATCACACACAGTGCTGCTAAATGAAGAGGCTTGTCTCCAGCATCAAGATCAGTCTTAGGGGTAAACTCAGGGTTTAAGCCACACCACAGCTAGGTTGAATTTTTACTCAAACAGCTGCTAAGATACACTCTTGAAATTCTAGCCCAAAATAATGAAAAAACCCCAAACCTTTCTGGATTCTCTTTATCCCTGGGCTTTTTTTAGGGCTGGCCAAGAAACTGCCCCAGTTTAAGGTGCAGTGCTCTGGGAGTCCCAGCACCAGGAATACTGAAAGCAGGGCTGAAAATGCTGTGTTGGTTTGAGCCCTGCACTTGGGCAGCGGAATCACAGCCGCAGCATCACGAAGGATGGCACAGAGGAAGCAATCTGCCAGCCCCCGTGGAGAGGACCTGGAGCATATGTTCAGTGCAGCATGCAAACATCCCTGATTGTCCCAGGCACATCAACAATGCTCTGCCTACACGTCTTGAACAGTGGGGAGCAGGAGATTGTGGCACGAGGTTTCTCTGGCTCTGCTGCTGCTGTCTGAGGTTATTATATTTATACATTTTATGGATCATCACCGGTGCAGCTCCAGCGTGCTGGCCACAGGCACAGAGCTGCTTCCTCTGCTGTGCTGCACTTTTCTTAGGCTTCTCTCAAAGTTATTTGTGTTTTCAGCCCTGCTGTTTGCTCCTGAGCCAGAGTGAATTCAGGTGTCCTTCCTGCCTGCCTGGGCAAGGTTTCCTTGCTCACAACCCTTGGCATTTCTTTGGGCAAACCTGACAGAAATATCAGCGCTCAGTTTCCCGTTGTGCCCTTGTTTTCTTCCCCAGATGGCTCCTAAGCTCAGTTCTCTGCAGACAGACCCTTAAGTGTCCCAACTACAGAGAATTGTGCAAAGAACTTATTTTTTTAACGTGATTGAATCTGAAAAAGAGAAAAGTTGCAGTATTTCTTCAGATCAGACCAACCAAAATTAAAAATCTTATATCATTCTTTCAAGGTCAGAGCCTGTACGTTTTAAAAAGCCACAGTAAAAATATTTTAAAATAAAATAACAACTTCAAAAAAGGATATTAAAAAGAAAATAAATGAACAAAACAGAAAACAACCCATTGTTTTTCCAAGGTCTAGAGAAAACACGGGTCAAATGGTTAAATGGTTTTCCATATTTATAGCCTAAATGCTCTAAATATACAACTACTTTTGGTTGACACAATAATTCACTTTTTTCAGTGAATAAATAAATTTTTCTTCAGTTCCACAAATAACTGCAGACAACTGAGAGCTGATGAGACTGTTTCAAAACAAAGCAAGCAAACCAAAAAAAGCAAGGAAATGAGACTGAACTTCTGTCTTCTCTCCAGCTCCCCCTCCACCACAGCAGCTCCCAACTCCCATGCCAAATTTTGCAACCACAATGGCAAGAACATAAAGACATTTAGTGTCATTCACTTGCATTTTGAAATGAAAATTAACTTCATAACCTTCATCAATAGCTTCAGATAATTGAAAAATCAATGGAAATGTTGATGTACAAAATGTGATTCCCCAAACCACAACTGGGCCAGGACCTGGGCACTTGCAGCCACATTTCTGAGAAGAAAATGACAACTTCTCTTGTGTCTCTAAGTATTACAGTCTTACTTTTACCTCCAACAGCAAAAATTAGCACTAAACCAGTGTTTTATTTTCTTTTCTTCCCGGGAGGAAATGGCAGAGCCTTTCCTGGTGTATACAGCATTCCCCTTTTTAGCACTTATTCCATTGATTTTCTGAATCTTGGCAAGACACTAACCTAGTCTGTATAACCACAGGCTACAGCACTTCAACTGCCAGACATTAATACATCTGTTTTAGTCACTCATCCACCCCCAAAATTGACAGTTTGAAAAATATCAGCTTCTGATACATGAAACTTAACTAAGCCTGGACAGCTGAATCAGTGAACAACCCAGATTTCCATGTTAGCACGACCTTGCTCGACACAGAGCACTCGAGGTGTTTTAGCAGTTTGTCAGTGAAAAGCACTCAGTCTTTTCAGAGGAATAAAGCAGGAAAAGGAGAGCCCATTTTGCCTAACTGTGAATTCACCCTGCATAGCTGAGATGCACAGCATCCATAACTAAAATGAAATGAGCCTGTCAGGTGTGGTTTGCAGGCACTGACCACGCTCCCTCTCCTCCAAATGCTCCTCCAGTCCATCACTGTAAGAAATATAGAAAGTGTTCCTCTGAGAGCCATTGAAAAGCCTACAAAAATAAATACAAAAATCTGCAAAATAAGAGCAGGGAACAGTCTCACTCGTCACTCCCCAGGCCCTCCATCTCCAGCCTGATGGGGAAATGCAGATGTCCATCACTGCCACGTCCTGGTCACATGGGAACTGCTCTCCACACTCAGCTCCTGCTCCAGGCACACCCCATTCCCACTCCACACTGGCACTGATTCAAAGTTCAGTGAGGGTGTGAAAAAGAGAGAAGGGGACACAGCTACAGAAACTGAGAACCAGCACCAAACACAGGAATCAGCTCCCAGCCCAACCCAAATCTCCTCTCCCATACAGACCACCAAAAATGCAGCTTCTCAGGCAAAGATTATGTTGGCAACAATTGGCCAAGGCTGCAACAAGGCAGCGAGGCTCTGGGATCAGAAGAAATATTTGATAATAATGAAAATAAAAACTTAAGTGAGGAGGGGAAAACAAGAAAACCAAAACAACCACCTTTTCCAGAAATCTATTATAGGATGGCAAACTGATGCAGGGCAATCTGCAAGAGACTCCTAAGAGCAGAGAACAAGAGACAAGCAGAGCTTTCAGCGTAAGAAGTCAGAGAGACTTTAAAGTAAAACCACAGAGCTGCAAATTATTGCAGAATGGGAAAAAAGACACAAAAGCCTTGAACAGTCACACAGTGAGAGCAGGACAAATGGGTGTGTGGCACTTCCACCACGGAGCACAACATCTGAAATGGGCTCTCTTGGTCTGTCAGTGGGATGCCAGCATCTCAGGCAGGGCCTTCAGGAATTGTGGAGAGAAAGATCATCCTAAGGCAGGACAGACAAACTAGAGAGGCTGGAAAAGAGGAGGGGTCAGTAACAATGGAGAAAGGATCTGTTTCCTGGGGCACGACACAGCTATGACCAACATTATCCTTGTTGAGTTGAAGGAGCTGGGACGTTGACTTCAATAAAAATAAAATTTGGCCTTTAAGTTGCAATGAACTATTCATTAATTGGTATGCCCTAAATGTTCAGAAAAGGCTATTATTTAAAGTGCATCGTTCCCCTCTCCAATCTTCTTTATATGAAAGTTGATTGGATTGATGATAGCATTGAGAAATACAGACTCTTGCCATCTGAAGATGCTCTGTTACAGCCTTTTTGCCTAAATTTCATCAAAAGCTAGCACAAAAGGGATGTCAATGACACAAGAGCAGAGCCAACTGCAGCTGGCTTTACTGAGCGTAATTGTAGCATCAAGTGCCTTGTTGGGTTGTGTCTTTTAGAAACAAAAACAATCCATTGTGATACTTTGGAAAGGTTCCTTCTCATCTGCATGGGACTGGTTGAAAAAGGACGATTTAAAACAAAAGAAACATTATCCAATATTAGAAGTAACGGATAGCAAGGCTCATTAATGCAGGGCACTGGAGCCTCAGTCGCTGCCATTCCGTGGCACAGCTAAACGGGTGTAATTAAACCCCAGCTCCTCTGTGTTATTTAGCAAAGTAAATAATTACACCGTGCCCCCGAGCGTTATTGTTAATTTGTAGCACCAGGCAGAAGCCCCTGCTGTGGTTCCCCAAGCTCCATTTCAGGGGGCCGTGTCCCTGAGGCGCTGCCCTGTCCCTGCTGAGCATCAGAGGCGTTTCTGCAATCCCTGACATCCCCCTTTCCCCGTGCTCAGCTCCAGGGCTGCCCTGCCTCACACACGTGTGCTGTGCCCAAGGCAGCCACCTCGGCCCTTCAGGCAGCTCCTAAATACCCTGGGTGGGTTTCTTTCACAGGGTGGGAAAGGCAGAGTTACCCCTAAGCACCAAAAAGGGTCAGGATTCACTCACTTACTGAAATTTAATTTTTTTTTTTTTGTCCAGAAATAAAAATGTCACCACAGCAGGACTACAGTCACGTCCAGCATCATTCCTCCTGATAAGTGTGGCTCTTCCTGCAATCTTTTTGTCTCCCAGACAGCAGGACTGCATCAGCCCATTGGAGAATACCCAGTTTTCTACAACTGCTTATGGCTGATTTAACTAAAGATGGAGAAAAGAGCGACAGGTAATGATAATTTAAAAAAAAAAAATTCATTGTTCAATACCCCTTCTATCCCTGACGATTTTAGGTCATGCTGGCAGGCACGTATCTGCTCTGGAAGCCCCAGAGCTCCAGCAGGGCTGGCAGGATTGCAGCTCCATCCCAGCCCAGCAGCTGTGAAAGGGCTGGGACTGCACAAGGTGACAACCAGTCCAATTTTAATGGCACACTTAGACAAACACCCAACATCCCTGAGCACTTTGTGAGCTTGGAGAGGGGAATCAAAAGCACAGTGCCCCAGTAATCTCAGATTCATGACAAAAAATTGTATTCACCAACATCCCAACAGTAATTCCCACACATGAGCAGGAAAATTAATCCAGGTGTCAACTGTAGTCCTTCCAGTCTGGGAGTTGCAGCGTTTGCTCCGAAGCAGGAAGATGTGGTTTCCCTTGTTTTCATGCTCCTCCCAGTGGCAGAAAGGAAAGGTCTGGCTGCTGGCAGCAAAGCACAGACTTTTCTTCCCTTCTGACTGGCCATTCCTACAGTCCCTTTTAGCCAAAAACCAGGAAGGGCTCATTGTGACACTCTTCATGCCCAGGATGAATCAGGAAAAAGCTCTTACATGACCATGAATTAATATTCCATTGCTTGAAAAGCCTGTAACTACGTCAAATACAGTAATAGCAGAGGTGATGAAAAAAGGCATCAAATACAGGGAAAACAGATTCAAGAAAGAAAGAAAAAAAAAAATCGTTCCACAGGATATTAGTTTTGTCTGAGACACTCCTCATATTTGCTAGCATCTAAATCAGCAATTTGTATCTCCTTGCCCAGGACAAGAGATTCCATTTCGGTCCCTCACAACAGAGATTCAGAAGGGAAGCTGTTGGGAGCTGGGGGTGATGCACACACAGATAAATAACGGAGCACTGCCTTCAAACCTCTGCCTTTAAACCTCTGCCTTTAGACCTCTGCCTTTAGACCTCTGCCCTTAAACCTCTGCCTTTAAACCTCTGCCTTTAGACCTCTGCCTTCAGCCCAGGTGTGTTTGGAAGCTGAGTGCTGGGCTGGAGTCTCAGCCAGCAGAGAGATGTTCTGTTGATGAGCTCAACATGACAACTACAAGGAGCACACATCAACATCCCTGTCCAGCCACATCCCCCGTGTTCCTGCCTGGAGCTCGGTGTTCCTGCCCTTCCCAAGGTGTCCCAGCCACAGCTGGATCCCCACGGAGCTCCCACCCCATGTTAAAGACCAGCTGCTCTCCAGCTCTGCTCAGAGTAAACTCCACTCCCCTGATGAAGGATCACACTGGACCCCTCTGCGCTGTTCTGGTGAAACAGAGAGGGTTTATAAATCTCTATGTGCTGAAATAAATCCATCTAGCACCCAGAGACACACACAGAGCACAGCCCTCGGTGAATCAACATCAGCAAAAGGCTCTTTGCAGAGCAGAGGAAGAAACGTCCATTGGAATTTGTAAAGGATTTGGAGATCCTTCCGAAGAAAGGACACTGAACTGTGAGATATTTCTGTGTGGTCATTATGGTGGGCCATCATTTCTCTTAGGAAACACATTTTGAAGCTGATATTCCAACATAAGTAAGGAGCTGAAGGATTGATTTATTTTTTGTCCAGGTACACTATTTTCACCCAAAAATTCAAATCTTAAAGTAAACAAAAATAGACTTCCTGCACAAGTAGCACTGACAAGAGAAAGACATCACATAAAATCTGAACCCTTCTACAGCTGCTGTAAATCTTAGTGGATCCCTGCAGCTCTGCAGAGCTAATTAGCAACATATCTGAGACTTGGTGTCTCTGGCTAAATTCTGAGCTCAGAGTGATTCCTCTACACCAAAATTTTACCTTTACAGGTAGGGTGTTGACTTTTAATATCTTTACTTAAGCTGACAAATGCTGTCACTGTCCAACCAGTCCAAAGTTTGCCACTCATGAGCTTTTCCATCACTGCTGTCAGATCCTTGTATTCCCAAAGAAAAGAGAAATAACAGAATATGGGATGGCAAAAGACCACATATAAGCTATTATTTGTTTTATAGTAATAGGTTGTTAGAGTCCTTCTTTCAAGGTTGGCATTTACTTTAATGAATCACCTTTCTCCACAGTTATTTTTAATGTACTGGGCCATGTTTCTCATGGAGCCTCACTCTCTTTTGCTTAAATGCTCTGTTGGCATTTAATTTACTGAAACGAAAGGATTATCACCATATCTTACAGTTAGATGGGGGTGATTAAATGCCTACCACCATACTATTTTTAAGCAGCAGCTCATTTAGCCTCAGTGAATTGTTACACGTACAATCCAACTTCATTGTGTGTTGTCATTGGAAAAGTAAAATATTGTCACTTCCAGCATCGTTTAGGACACTCTAAATTGACTCAGATCTTTCCTCATGCACATGCAAGGACAAAGTAGGATTGGAGGTGACCCACTGGATCATCTGGGCCATTTGCTACCAGAGCTGGCACGCTGCACTGCCCCACTGAGCTCTGTTTTAGCTTTGCCTGTTCCTCAGGGGCAGGGAACGTTCCAGAGCCTCGCTGCCAACAGGCACAAGGCTGTTGGACTGGGGTGGCTACAGCTCTGTTGCCAAAATATAACACAACTCCTCCCAAAATGGCTTTCCAGTATAAAACTGCTTGTGAACCCTAAACACTCACAAAAAAGGTTGGCATTTCAAACTGCAAGCGAATACATTCACTTTGAGCTGCAGAAAGTGCACCTCTCACAAGATAAATCTCCAACAAATGCCAGCCCCAGCCATCTCTCACCTCAGGCAAAACCAGAGGCTATTGGAGAACCCGTGTGCATGCTGTTGGTACCACACAGAGGGTTTATATGCCTTGGATTTTGTTCAGGGGAGCTTCATAAACGCTCGGCCTGATGCTCACAATAACTGCAAGCCTGCAGTTAAACACGGGTGGGTGTTTTCCTCTCAATTCCCACCTGGTCCTGTCCTGTACCAAAGTGGCACTCCAGATTCCTACCACCAAAAGCCTGATCCAAAAACACAAGTAATCAGGGAAGCTTTCCCACCAGCTTGGCTGGAGGTTGGATTAGGACCTTTAAAAGAAGGTCCAAACGCATCAAGTTTGGATAAACGAGCCACTTGCTCTTGGCAATTCATGTCCAGTCTCCAAAACCCACAACATCCCTTTGCCAAACCTCGGGATGGACTCTCCTCTCTCTCTCTGGGTTTCTTATCCCTTGCCATTGTCTCTTTTAGGAGGAAAAAGGTTACAGAGTAGGAAAAACAATCATTTAGACAGCTCTGCTCCCAGCCTGGGCCCGAAATGTCGTTGGCACACACATGAACACACAGCCAGTGCTGCTCCCAGAGCCCCTGACAGCTCCCACAAAGCATTCCCACAAAGCATTCCCTGCTCCACACAACTCTCCAGCTCTATTATTCAAACACTTAATGCATCCTTTGCCTTATTGGTCTTGATAAGTCAGATTATCTCATTAGTGCAGACATTTCACTTTTCCTGTCAGCTTCTGATTTCATTTCAGCGAGTGAAAGAAAGCCGAGGAGTTATATAAGGGAGGATTTGTCTTAAGAAGCTTTACAGACAGCAATCCCTCATCTTGATAATTTTTAACAGGTAGTTGCTTTCTTCTTTTTTTCTCCCCCTCCTCCTATCAGTTTCTCTTTTTATCAAAGTACAATTAAGCAGGCTGACTGGATTGCAAAGTTTTTGTAAGAGAAACCCCACTTCTCTTGCCTTTTCGGTTGACCTTTTCAAGCTTGTCCTTAAACAGTGCTTTTAGATGTTGTTGCTATTATGGGGAAAAAAAAGAAAGGAAAAAAGGCCTAGATAGGTTGCAGACATGGTCCTTGGAGGCTTATTCCTCACCTCAATCTCTTCAGAACTCAGCCCAACAATTCCTTGGCAGCCAAGCTCTTTCCCCAAGGAACTGCAATACGCACACTATCTCTGCTTGCTTTCTCCCCCTTTGTTCCCATTTCTATTTTCCACTTCAGCCCTGTGGACAGAAGCTTCTCAGGCACCAGCAGGAGGAGGGAAGGCAGCAGAAGTCCACACACCCTGCCACATTTGGGAAAGAGCAGCATTCCCATGGCTGATGTGCACCACAACAGCAATAGGCCAGGGCATAAAATTCCCACTTCTACAACAAAAATTGAGTGTTCTCCATCTCAGCCATAAAAAAAAAAAAATCCTTAATATGAAGCTTCCTCCTGGAGGCTGGCAGAATACCTCCTTGCCTTTTACACCCTCCCTGTCTTTGCCAAGTGCCCAAATCCATTACCTTGACAACACTGTGCATCACTGTAATAGCATGAGTCAGCCTCGCACTTCTTGTGACCATAACAAAAGCAGATTCCCATCGATTGGCGTGGAGCTCCCTGTTCCAAACTATAATTTCAGAAGGATACTTGCTTTAAATCTCGTCGCTCTGTGCTTTGAGTCTTGCCAAACTTGTACATAGACCAAAACCAGTGGCTTGTTTTATGGTCTCATTTTAATGGGTTTGTCTGTATTCCAAGCCCCAGCAAACAAAACAGATCAAAACTCCTCCATTTAGGGCTCTCACTCACAGCTTCTTCCTCATCCTTCATGTACCCAATCTTCACAGGCTGAGCTCCCTGTCTGCACCATCTCCCAGAGCTTCCAAGTGATGGTCACAATGTTCTGTTCCAGACTAAAATCCAAGCATGCAGGTGTTCCACTCAAAACCAAAGCTGAACCAAGGGCTTGGAGCAGTGAAGGAAGGAAGGAAGGGGATAAACCAACAAAAGTGTACAACAGCTTTTCCATCAGAGAAACTACAGCTCCAGCAGGTATTGACCCAAGGACAGGGCTGTCTGCTGACCAGCACACCTGGGGCTGCCAAGCCAGGAAAGCAAACAGCTTATAATAATGCCAAAAAATAACTGTCACCATGAGCACACAGCAGTACATCTTCTTTTACAACAGCCAGCAGAAAAGGGCTCAGTTTTCTTGTGTTTTGATCTCCTTCCCTTGTCAGCAGCTTTGTTTATGGACACATGACACAGGGACACCTGTGCACTTCTACTTTGTGCTACACGAGGATATTCCCAAGCCTGGGGATGGGTACCAGGCAAAAAGCAGTGTCTCACTGCATGGCAATGCATGGCCCACATTGTTGTTGAGAAATCTGATTACCACTGGACATTCTGAGCTTTTCTATGTCCTTCTTTGGGACAGCATTGCAGGGTTCAGCCAGAAATGCATACGTTCATCAGATTTCTCATCACGAAGATGTGTTTCTGTTAAGCCAAAATGCACTCAGAAACCAGAAATCCTTGCAGGAAAGAGGGGCAGGTCACCCCAGCACTCCCCCAGGGCTGCTGAGGTGCAGGGAGATGGGAACAGCAGGGCCAGGGAGAGCCTGCAGCACTCCACAGGCAGCACAGAGCACACACACACTGCCCTCACACAGCCTCACAGGAACCCTCGATGGGCATCACTGCTTTGGGAAGGGCTGGAGGACTTCCTCAGGTGTCCCAGGAGATCCCAAGTACTTCACAGCCCTGAGCCTCCCATCTGTTCCTGAGAATGGGATGAAGGATCTAATTAAGGGAGATTAACATGATAGGCTGGAGGCAGCAGAGTCTCTGCTGGAGCAAACTCGGTTACCTGCTGGAGCTCTCTCCACGAGTTAATGCAATAGCAGAGAACGAGGAAAGGGAACATCATTTTCTACAAGTTTTCAATAATGCTCCATGTAATAGAGCACAGGGCCTGTCCTGTCCTTAGGGGAAACAATGCTATAGTTCAGAGAAAAAAATGAAAGAGAAAAAAAGATAAATCAAAGCAAGACACAAATCAACTTCCAACCCAGCATTTTGGGCTACTTAGTGATACACAAGTAAAGACAAATCATCGTGGCCCATCCAAAGAAAGGATGTTCCTGGCAGGACTGCAGTGACCCAGCCTGCAGAGCACATGTTCCACCTCCAGAGCAGCAGGACAGCAGTGACCAGGCTGTGCTGGACAAACCAACCATCCCAGAGAGAGATCTCCAGCCAAGCTCCAAGGGTGACTAATGGTGGTGCAAAGGAGGCTCATGAGGCAACACTGCAAGGGAATAAACAGCCCTTCAGAAAAAATGAAAAGAATGACATAAGTGACCAGAAGACAGAACTACTGAGGACCTGGCAGAAGTTTCTGTCATACTGCTGCAAACTTCAACAGGAGTTAGGTACAAACATTTCTAAAAATCCCAAGGAAGTTTATGTTCATCTTTAGGCAGAGGAAGAGAGTTTCCATTTCACAGCGTTCCCTTGGTTGCTTCTCTTTCTGTGGCTATCAAAGACTTCAGGTTCAGCTGGAGCTTTGCTGGGGAACTGAAGCCAGCACTTGGAACTGGTGCTTTAGTCTCCCTCATCTGAGGATGTGGTCCAAGCCAGAGTCAGACTCATGGGTGCTGCTCTCTGCCTGCCTGAGGAACACGGACCATTCCCCCCAACACGCTCTGAGCGTCCAACTCCCTCTGATTCCTGTGTTCCTAAGTCCCTTGTGAGAGAAGCAGATGTTAATATCCCCATTTTATTATTAGAAACTGAGGCACAGAGAGTCTAGATGACTTGGCCAGATTCACCGAGGGAGCATGTGGCTTAGCAGAGAGCTGAAGCCCAGCTCCCCAGCACCAGGCGAGCAGCCAAACTCCTGGAACAGCTTCTGTCAGGAACAATTCCCATATGGAAACATGCCACGAACACAAGGACAGCCTAATTACAATTAAAAAGGAATCTTCCCATACACAAATAGGGTAGCAGTGCACAACGTGTATTTAACCCCTTACAGCACTGAGCAGGAAGGGTCTCACCATCCACAAGGGCTTTGGAAGGCACCTCCTGCCACTGCCATGGCGCAGAGGGCACAGCCACAGCCAGGCCTGCTTTGCTGCTCAGGATGGTCCCACAGCTGCCAGGCAGCCCTGCTTTTCCCTTTCCTTGGAGCCACACACCATCCCCATCAGAGCACCCTGCCCCAGCACAGCCGAGCTCATTTGGAGCCTCCTCTCCCCGCCCCGCTGCCATTTCCCTGCACATACACTTGTTCACTGCAGTTAAATCCCCTCTGTGCTTTCCTTCGGAAGGGAGGATTTCAAAATTTGATTTGTTTTAGTCACTAAGTACTCTGTGGTATTCCCAGCAGATCCTTTAGCTGACAAGGTTTGTACTTGTCGCCACTTTGTTGTGTTTTATGGATAGGGCCCCAGCGAAGCCCCAGACGCCGTTCAGCAGAGCGCACATCGGTCTCTGCCCGCGCAGAGAGCCGGCATCGCTCTCGCCGCCGCAGTGCCGCACAGAGTGCTCCCTGCAGGCACAGCACTCGCTCGGGGAGGGCACTCACTCACCCCAGCAGAGCGTGTGACACAAATGCTGACGATCCCTGCAGTTTAGGGCATGACTGATAAAATACTTGTGCAGATCAGAGAGACCCTGAGCCGGGTCACGCCACGGTGGCCTCGTGTGAGGTGCCCTGGGATGGCACGGGGAGTGTGGCAGTGCCCATCTCAGTGCCCACACACTGAGGAACCCCTCCTCACTGCCTGCTCTGGGCTTCCTGGTGCTTCTTCCCAGCTCCCAGGCTGGACTGCCGTCCATGGGAGGCTCTAAGGAGCCTGGGTGAGCAGGGCCTCCTGCTTCCTGAAGGTTCTGTGCCTTCCCCTCACCTGCACCGCTCACCTCGCCCGCTGCTGGTTAAAGCACGTGATGAGCCACAGAAGGTTTGCTAAAATCCATTTCAACTGTTTCCTCCTCGACTAATGACAACTGGGCAGTCCTGATTTGCCACCAGGGCAGTCCTGATTTGCCACCAGGAGTCAAAAGGAGTTTTACCAGCGTGGGGATGGGGTGAAAAACCTGCAACAATCAGATCAGCCGCAATGCTGAGGACAAGAACAGCCCACAAGGANCCCAGAGGGTGATCCCCCATTGCAGGATCATCCCGGAGGGTGATCACCCATTGCAGGATGATCCCAGAGCGTGATCCCCCATTGCATGATCATCCCAGAGCGTGATCCCCCATTGCAGGTTCATCCCAGAGCGTGATCCCCCATTACAGGATCATCCCAGAGCGTGATCCCCCATTGAAGGATCATCCCGGAGGGTGATCCCCCATTGCAGGATCATCCCAGAGCGTGATCCCCCATCGCAGGCAACCGGAGATGGCAAACAGCAGAGAAATGCAAAGAAAAGAAACTGGAGATTTGAGGCAGTGTTCAGCCAGCACATTAACTCATCTCCCACAGCAAGGATGGAATAAAAGCCCTGTATGAGGGAATTACAAGAGTTGTTACACAATCTGTACCCTCACACTTCCAGGGGAGAATACGTCACCCACGGAACGCTGCATTCAGGGCTGACGGCAGAATCAGCAGTAGGGCTCCTCGCCCAAACTCCTTAACAAAGTTTGCTGCCTTTGAAACCGTGTTTTGTAAATTCTGTTACACCGTGCTCTCTGCTGAGCGTGTGTTCAAAGGGAGAGGCAGGGTGTCTGACCAGCTCCAGCACTTCTGACCTTCCAATCCTCCCAGTGCCTGATGTTACAGCCACGAATCCGCACAAAGCCACCCCTGCTGCTGCCTTGCCTGAGAAAATGGAACTGGACGAGAGCATTGCAGGTTACTCGAGTTCCCAGTGAAATTAGCAGGAGTTTTTTCACTCACCTCCCTAGGAACAAAACCTCTCTGAGTAATTCCTGCCTCCCACCGGTCTGCTGCTCAAAAATCTTTTCGGCTGGGATTCATCAAAGCAAGCCATAAAATTTAAGTGAATTTAATTTATGCTTAGGGTCAAGTGTACAGCACCTTAAACCCCCAGAATCTTACTTTATCTTACTTACTTTATTTCCAATAAAATTCATTTTTGAGGTGAAAGTGAGACCTTTCCAAGTATCTCTGCCTTTAAAACTTGTGATGTATCATGTTCATTAGCATCTGTCACATTACAGCCAGAGACAGAGTTTACTGTGAGTGACAGAACACGGCAAGTCAGGACATGCAGGTGTGTGACAAACAAAATCAGTGTAATCATCAGGCTCAGAAAATTGCTTTTAATGTTATGTTTATATATGTAATTCTGTAAAATTACCTGGGCAGGATATAGAAGGATTTTGCTTTACACGACTGCCTGGAAATCCTAAAATTGCAGGTATCAAGTATTCACTCACATTTTATTGCAAGGACATAATGCAGAATGTAAAGATGTGTCAAGCAGCAAAGTGACATTTCAAATACTGGTAAATAAAACGGCATTCAATTCTTTCCAGTCAATGGTGGGAAAAGGTTTTAAATACAAGTAAAGAGTTGAGGAGGGGACTGGGAACAGAACCTTCCAGCCCATCCCACAGACAGTCTAGGACCTACAGCAAACATGTTAAAAACACCACATTTGTAACTAAAAATAAAACGCCACTTCATTTGGTGGCTGTGCAATAGTGATTTTATACAGTGCCATTAAAAGTAAAATTCAAACAGGAGGAACTGCTGAGTGCTGCTAAACTGCAGAATTTTTAAGTTCTTTGAGGCAAGAACATGTCAATCTTTTATATGTCTGCAAAATGCCACGAACATCTACAGCAGTCTATAAATCATAAAGGGAATGATACAAGCAAACAGGAATTATGGGATCTTATCTCTCTGGCAGATTTTGCCCTATGGATAAAGTAGCTTACAAAGCAATAATGGAATATTATCAGCAAAATAAAGTTTTAGTGGCCTTTTATTCTTAGCAGCATTTTCCTAGCACCATGTCAATAGAAGCAAGGCTTCATCTGGGACCAAGAAGTTCTGATTTGCATATGTTATCATGCAAAATGAGCTTTTACTCTGCCCTTGCCTTCAGAAACACTGAGCCATGCATAAGATCAGATCACAGAATTAAAACAATTTATTGTACTGGAAGTCTCTTCTGTTAGCTTTGGCCAAGTTCCCGGTTCAGGCGATTAGTGAGAGCACAGAAATACTAATTAGCAGGGCAGGCTCCTCAGAACCCACCCCGCTCGTGTTCACGGGGCATTAACAGGTACACTAACCATGCTCATATTAGAATTACTGGCTGCTCCATCATTAATCACCGAGACAGGAAATTCAGTGAGCACTTTCAGGAGACAGATAATTTATGCCTGCAAGTTGAAGCCCTCCCTACCACGGCAGGGTCCTTCTGCAAGGGCCCCAAGAGCTTCCCCACCACACAGACACCACACATCACACCCTGCACAGCCAGGAGCTCATCCTAAGGATTCCTAAAGCTCCAGCTGCTCTTTCTTTGCTCTCAGCTTTTGAGTCTCATGAAATTTTCAAGACTTTTCATCAGTCAAAACAAGCAGAATCTCACTTTTTACATTCAAATGCAAGAGTAATCCTTCTTCAAAATCACTTGACTCCAGAAGTCTGGGATTTAGAATGTAAATATTTGATAAGACATGATAAAAAAAGTGACTTGTCGATATGCATCATCATCACTGCTTAATAAAACCCCTCCGTACATGAGAGTACCAGCACTGTCTTGGTATTTTATGGTAAACAGGTGGAACCAAAGCTGAAATAACAACCAAATAAAGCTTTGATTAGCAAGAAACCAAACCAGAGTAGCTGTGAAGGGTAAGGGTCTTTCATGTTATGAGATAAAGAGTTGCTCCCTGTGTTTTGTCAAACATCAGCTGCTGGTATGGATTCAGTTTCCCTCTTGCTCTCCCAAAATCAAACAGCCCCTTAAGAAAGCCTTGTAGCATGAGACCTCCAAAAAGAAAACTTTCCCCTCGCAAAAAGAGCTCGGGAAATAACAGCAGAATTGGCAGCACTATAGAAAATATCCAAAAAGCAATTAAAAGGCTCCTCCTGGACTGGGCCTAACCCTGCCACATCCCAACTGCAGCACACACTTCATATTCCAGAAGGCAGCTCCCACATAATGGTTCAGCAACCTACACTGCTGCCAGGAATAGAAAACTACATCAGACTTCAGCAATTAAGTTTTTCTGTGCTACATAAGCCCGAGAAGAACCGTACAAAGAAAATAGCAGCACAGAAAATGAACAGGATGAATTACAGGCATCAGCAGTAACAGATAAAAGAATAGCTGCTTTCTTTCATTCAATAATATATTTGGAGGAATAAAGCTTGTGCTGACAATGAAAAATGTAACAAGTGGGACTACAAACAAACTTGCAGTTAGCATTCATTTCGTCAGAGAGAGTCCAAAATGCAGCTTAAGATTCACATTTTGTAGAAAATTTCTACCTAGGTCAAAGACTTATCCTACAATTTAGGGCCAACATAGACCTTTAAATTGAATTTTATTTGGAGTGGGAGGACAGATTGGGTTAAGGAAGGTCAGGCTTGCCAAAAAACATTTTAGTTTTGTATTTAAGCACGAGTTATGAGTGGGGGGGAAGAAACAGAATAAAATATAAATGGGGGCTTTTGTGTGTTACTATGCTTTGTTAAAAAAAATCCTTATCTACGGTATAAAAGGTACTAGAATCTAATCAACTGCTCCCAGCAGGAGCCCAGGAGTAGCACTTACAGCGTGCAGCAGACTGACATATAATCATGGCTGGAACAGAATTACAGCTCACACAACCACAGCACTCCTGTTGATCTCTGCTGGAGCTTCGGGGTGGAGGAAGAGGTGGAGGGAAGAAG
>VWZT01008111.1:175616-196235 GCA_013397055.1 Pachycephala philippinensis | reverse complement strand
TAAAACACAAAGAAAGGAGCCCTACAGTGGTTTTCAACACTCATGCAAAGAATAAAGATACAAATGCCTGGATAGCTCCAAATCAACAGACGTCTGCTGGTATTTTCAGCTTCTAAGAAAACATTTGACACTTTTTCCCCCTCCACCACAGTCTTTTCAGAACATGTCTATGTTCACCTGGCTTGGGGTTACAACATATGTAAAACATGAGTAATTGGAAAAGCTGAGCCAATTGTGGAGCAGCAAACAGCTCCTCAAAGGGAGCTCAGATCCTCATGCACAGCCATTGGAAAAGCTTTTTTGGGTGGAGAATATGGTGAGATGAGGGTGTGAACTTCTCTTTCCCCGTCTCCTTGTAATGCATGAGAAAGATAAATGTTCCAGGGTGTGCAGCGAGGGACAGAGCACTGCTTTCTGCCTAAATCAGCTGACAGGTTCTATTTCATGCAAGCATCAAGTTTTCAATGTTACTGAACTCCAAAGAGCTCTCAGCCTGATATCCAGATTGCTGAGGAGCCACACTGCACAGGAGCAGGGCCTCCCATGAAAGAAAAACCTAAATAAAGGCACACAAAGCAGAGAGAGCAGCTGCTCTCTGCCTCTGTGAGCATTACAGAGCTCCCCATAATTCTGTCCCTGAAACAAGCACGAGTCCACTGAGACCTGGGGACACCTGACCCCACACCCAACACAGGCCCCAGAGATGGCTTTTTGGAGCCCTGTGGTATTGACTAATAAATACCTGATAACAATAATACAATGACAATTGGTAATCAAATGAAAATATTCGGTATGAAAGAAGTCATTTTCTCCTGCAAGGTGTTGTTAAGCAGCAGTCACAAGGTGTTGTTGACTGAATAAATAACAGTTTTCATTATTAAGGCATTCATAGTCAGCATGTTCCATACTCATCATTACCATTTTTATTTAAGAAAAAAAAAAATCTACTTTTTCTTTATGGCAAGGCTTGGGAATGACAGATGATCCATCAGCTTATCTGCTGATTTTTAATGACAGCATTTTGCATTCATTATTCCCTACTTAAATCACTCTTTTTAAAAGAGGAATAACTTATTTCTTCCTCTTGTCACTAGAGAAATTAACTGGTACACCATTAAGAAGTGCTTGTCTAACAAAAAGATACACCAGTCACAGACTTAGAAAACCAGCACGGACATAAATTGTCCAAGAGGGAGAGTGAAAACAAGAACCCATATATCCAAAAACCTCCACTATTCCCTCACTGCCGAGGTCAATACCTCCAGCTTTAAATCTCTGCACTGAACACTCCCAAGAGAGAAGACAAAATATATCTTTTTGCTGGTGCAGTGCTGCTGCCTCCCTTGGCTGAGGAGCTGAGGTGTGGGAAGCTGCAGGGTCCCCACTGCCCTGGCTGCCAGCACCTGTACGTGCCAAGCTTTGGAGCCCAGTGAGCCCAAGAACCCCAGAAGAATCAAACCCCTTCATTAATTACACCAACTAAAAAAAAAAGGCATTTTTGCAAGATCAAGTTATTGGCAGTTGGTTTTAAGGAAAGGTTTTTTGCTAAAGCGTTAGTGATTTGCCTTAATGGCTGCAATATTTCACAGCAAACCCCCTAACAAGTGTCCTGGGAAAATCCACACAGACCAACAGAAAGAATAAACACAGCTCCAAGTGTGAGTTCCCAAAGACAGGATGTCCAAGTGTATAATAAAATGGTATTTTCAGCCAAGTGCCAAGGGGAGATTCCCCTGTTACAGGCCCAGAGAGAGGAGCTGGTGACAGTCCTGGTGCAAAGTGCTTAACTCCCATTTAATGCTCTTCTCAAACAGACACCAGGGTTTACAGGAAACAAACAAAAATCACATGCTGACACTGACAAACGCATCAGCCAATATTTATTTTCATTTTACAAGACTTCCTAACTATTTAAGTTAACCATAAAAACATAAAAAGTTTGTAACTTTTTAAGTTGTAAACACAGGTGAGGCATATTAATGGCAAAATGAGTGCAAAATTCTAACTAAAGCAAAAAATAATTTATGCAAAGTTAATGCTGGGCTGGTTTATCATGTATTTGGCACAGATGATTCAAATAAATCAATGTAACAAACTTAATATTTGCCTGTCTAGCAACAGCACCTCCTAACAATAAAATGAGTTTAAATTTTGGCTAAATGCCTAATAAACGAGTTGTTAGCTTTTGTACTTTCATGCACTGGCTATTAAGTAAGCAAGTCAACACATCACGAATGGAACCCAAATGTGTGCAGTAGGCTTTGCTAAAAGCCAAACTCATAAATTGGTAAAAGAGGGAATTAAACACACCTCAAACACGAGCTCCCCGATTTCACATTCATTCAATAATCTTTTCCAGTCTATTATATCAAAGAACAATCCAATTATGGTACTTAAATCCCTGTGTACAGTTGCCAAAAATAAATTCCTTAGCAACACTTGAAATACGCCCAGCAATGTTCCTGCGCTGCAGAAAATTCCAGTTTCTGATTTCCACAGTATTTCAGGTGTGACACACTAAAGCCTGTCATTACACAGAACATGGCTCACCATCAACACTTGTATTTTCTGCAGATTGGTGTCTCTAATTGCAGGCTCTGAGTACCTCCTTTATCATCACACCTGCCACGCACAGAAACAAGGCAGGTACTTCAAACCGAGTGGGTACTTAAGTGGCACCCTCCATAAAGGTGCTCTCCTGAGCCTGGAATAGGTTTGCAAGCTGGGACTTTGTAAAAAAGTACAATATTTACAGAACAATCAGGTCATGCTTCTGTGGCATAATGCTTTGGATCATGTCTCCACCTTCCTTCTGTGATCTCCACAAGGGTCAGTGAAGCTTTCCCATCAGTGAGGCGATGGGAGGTACCTAAAAGTACTGCACAGACACCAAACATGTGCAGACCCCACATTTATATGATGAACTTCACTAAGAATTGTGTTTTCTGGGCATTCAGCCCAGCAAGCACCAAGGAAAAGGCTACTTCAAGCCATCAAGGGGAAAAGGTGATTAAATTATAGAAACAACCCCCCAAAATCCAACACACAATCATTCCGTTCCTGGAGTCAGGACATCTGTTAGGAGAGTGATGAGTTCAGCAGCCATGGTTACCTGGCCTTTATCACCCAGACTTATCAGTTAGTTATCACTTAAGCAGGGCTGCAATGTGCACACAGAACTCTGCAAAGCTTTAGAAATTCCCCACAATTGCACAGATTTTCGTCATGGACCCACTGAGGCAGCCCACGTGCCATAATCCCCATTGCCGTTAAAGCACACTGCACAGGGGAGAGAGACAGGAAGCCAGCAGAGATTTGGAGAAGGCCACTGATGGTGAATATGTCACCATTCCCTTTGGCTTCCAGGATGGAAAAAGCAAGCAAGCCGTGCTGGATGAATAACGATTTCAGCAGCCACTCACTCATCTGCATGCTCTGGAAACTGGCTCCCAGCCTCCCTGCCACGTTCCTGCAGTCCTAATTATACAGACCACCCTACCCTGAAATTAAACTTTCCCAACTGTTACAGCGATATTAAGTTTCACATCGAGGAATGATATACCCAAAACAGAGGTAATTAGGTCAAATTAAAAAACAAGACTGATTTCAGAATGATTTGGTTGGCTTTTCTGTTGCTCTGAATAGGCTTTGGATCAGGTTCTATGGACCACACTTGTGAAGAGTTTATTTAAGACACTCCTTTGCATGTTCACCTCTGCACCAAGGAAGAGACCAAAGGGCCTGGAGTTCCACTGTTTGGGTTTTTTCCTAATATTTTTCTAATTCACTGGAGTCCCATTAAAAAAATGCTGCCAGAAGAAATTTTCTGCATATTTCTCTGGATTTACACAAAGCTTTCTACTGGTTTGGCACGTCCAGAGATCTTTATCAAGCATCAATTTTCTAAGTAATTTTCATGCCTGTTTGTATTGAGTTCTTCCAACAAGATATTTCTCATTTTCCAAAATTTCCAGACAACAGAACATTGACTTTGCTGGGGCTGCCTGCACCAGGCTGCTCCAGCTGCCAAAACTGCATTGGTTCAAAAGATCCCCTTGGGTCATAACACAGGATGGAGTAAGATGGAACGAGAAGAGTGGCTAAGTCATGATCTTCTTGGGGCCAGCAGCATTTATCTGCTCCAGCCTCTGACCCACCTCTGCTGGAGGTTCTACCAGAGCAGCACTGAGAGGCACAAAGAGCCATCCCAAAGAGCTGCTGGCCAGGAGGGAATTCATGTGCCTTCCAGGCTGTTAGGCTCCCTACAGGAGATGGACAGACAATTTCATTGTTCTTGGCTTTGAATGGAAAAAAAGAGGAAAAACTAAAAGAGGAAGAAAGACCCTCCAGAAATGATACTTGATCCTCACACCACAGCTTCCTACAATAAGTTGTCCCTCCTGCTGCTGTTAATTTGTCTATTATTTTTATGTGCTCTCTAAGCTACTGTGAGGTGTCAGTGCTTTCATCTAATAGGAACATTTCCAAGCTGGCCTGGGTTCTTTCACACAAAAAGGCAGAGATCTAAAGAATAAAGGTTAGTTAAAATTCTTCTAACTCAGGTTTTCTTTGTGACTCAGTAGAGTCGCTTATGTTTGAAAATGTGTGTAGATGCTTCTCCCTGGAACACTCTTTACACAAAGCAGAACTCACAATGGAGGTCACAGCCTGAAAACTGGTGCATTAAAGATAAAATCCTCTTCATCAATGGCTGGAGAGACAGAGCTGTCTTGGGGGTGGCCAAAGGAACTAAAGGCCATGGGCACTCCACATCCAAAGCACATTTCTTTGCCCATGAGATCTCTGACCTAAGGAAAGCAGCAAGTGCCTAAGAAGAGGAGGGCAACACCCAAGTACCCAGCACCACAGCATTTGTGGCTTCTTCCCACACCTTAAGCACCCCTAATTTTTAATTCAAATCTTTCCTTTTCAAACTAGCTGAAGTCTGGCTTCATGGAAATACAGCTTTTATGGTGAGAAGAGGTCCTGAGGAAGTCCAATGACTTCACCTACATCAGACCAGTCTGCCAGGGGGTGACAGCAGTGGCTTTCCCATCTCCCTGGCTTTTTTCCCCTCAGCTCTTCTCAATTCTTTCCTGTCTGCTTTACACACCTCCTTGTGTTTCTTTTCTCCCTCTGCTCCTCTTACTCATTCACTTTATAGTACTATGTGAACTCCATGGCATCCAGCCCACTGCCTTTGCACAGCCTAAAATAAGACCGAGCAAGGCTGTCTGTCTGCACCAGTTACTGCTCTTTTGTGCACAGCAACACATGCAATTGATCTTCTGTCAGACAACTGCTGCTGCTGGTGGCACTTTACACACTCGGTGTCCTGGGGCCAGGCGAGTTCCTCTGGCAATAAACACATCAGGAAGTGTTTGAGTGCACGGCCTGACGCCTTCCCCAGCGTGGCTAACAGCACTCTGCTGTGTGCTTTCGGGGCTGATTTATCTTACAGGAGCACCCAGCTCCTCGGGGCAGCATCAGCCTGGGCACAGCCACAGCACGGGCTCCAGGAGGCCAAGGCACTGCTGGGAATCAGCTCAGCAAAGCCCCACACTGCAGCAGGCTGTGCTTTGGGGTCAGTGGGATCTCTGCCCCACACTGCAGCAGGCTGTGCTTTGGGGACAGTGGGATCTCTGCCCCACACTGCAGCAGGCTCAGCTTTGGGGACAGTGGGATCTCTGCCCCACACTGCAGCAGGCTCAGCTTTGGGGACAGTGGGATCTCTGCCCCACAGTGCAGCAGGCTCTGCTTTGGGGACAGCGGGATCTCTGCCCCACAGTGCAGCAGGCTCTGCTTTGGGGACAGTGGGATCTCTGCCCCTCACTCCTGTTCCTGATGACTTGGAGGCACCACAGGACCCGAGTGTGTCATTCTGGGGCAGGGTGCTGCGGGATTCCATGCACAAACACCTCCAAAGAGCTCTGAGAGAGTTTCGATCTGGCAGAGAGGGTGCTGAGCACCCCAGGAAGCCTCAGGTGCCACTGGAGCATTTGTTTATTGCCCCCTGCAAAGTGGGGACTGGAATCTGGGGAATGGGCTCCCCACACTGCAGGGACAGGCTCAGAGCTGTCACCTGTGCCAGCTTTGTCACAAAGAGAGGAATGAAACCCAGCTCTTGTTTTCGAGACATACCCAAAGCTTTGAAAACAAACCCAAATGATACATCTCTGCTCAGCTCATCATCCATTCCAATAACACATATTTACTTTAAATAAATATATGCACGAATCTTAACTGGCAGCAAATTTTATATCTTTCTTTTGGCTGATATTCCTGGTTCAGAGGGTATTGACAAACACAGGAAAAGAACTGAATTATTTTAAAACAGAAGGATGTATTTGCATGCTTGTGAATAAATAACTGCTTTTCCTGTTTTAAAGATATATATACACATTAAATTACAGTTTTATAAAATAATTTAATTTGAATTCTGTAAACACCTCTTAAAACAGTAAAGCAATTGAATGATCATAATAGAATCTTAATTTTTCATTCAAGTTTAAAGACAGGATGTCAAATGTTAGAGCTGAGCTGGTCTACATCAATTTATAAAATATATAAATTTCCAGGTAACAGAATAAATACTTCTGAGGACCCTTGAAAAAAAAACCTTCTGAAGATTTCACTCTTTCTACTTCTGCATGCTGAGTGCCCCTCATGCAAGTTTAATTTATGCAGTGATGGATATCCTGAGAGACACAAGCTGTATTTTAGACACGACGATAAAATAATCCCTAGGTGAGAAGAACCAGTTTGGTCTCAGTAACACTGCACTCAGCACTGCAGGTTCCATCGATTTTACTAACTTTGCTAGCTAGCATAAACATCACCTTCCTGATTAAAATACTGGTTTGTCAAGGATCAGACTCTCCTTACCTGGTAATAATCCAATACAATTTAATGACAGTGTTCCTGGGGAAGGAAAATGATCTCTCAGTATATTCCCTTTCAGAGCTGAGTTGCAATTCTGGCCTCAGCTTTTGTATGGGTGCCACCTCCTCTGTCCTGAACCAAAGGCTGGGGCACACGAAGTGTCTGTTCTTCAGCTTTCCAGCAAGGAGAACACCGAGCACCATGAAATATGTTCTGTTCTGGAGCCTTTCAAACGAGACCAGGCAAACTCAGCTCCTGCTCAGCACTGATTTGAAATAACCTAATCCTATAAAATGCTAAATCACTCTGGCAAAGCTCCCGAAATCCTATTCCTCAGGATATCAGCCCTGAGTTATGGGGTACCACAGCTTGCCAAGATGGACCAGGCTCTGAGGACATTCTTTCAAGCCCTCCTGCCCTGGTCCTGCTGCAGGCTAATTTGTGGCATGTTCCTGAAATGCTTCCAGAGAACTCTCAGGAGCAAAGGACACGGGAATTGCAAGGCTCCACCCATCTTTTGGCAAATGCAGTGGAAAGACTCCGCATGGTCTTTACAAAAGTGGGATCTGTTTTCTGGAAACCACCGAGGACTCGTGGCTGGTGGAGTCCCAGATTCTGGCCACGTATTTCAAAAGCATTTCTTGCACTAATTCAGCACCCAGCCCTGGGTGAGATCCCAGCCCTTCAGCAGCTCAGCTGCTCTGCACAGAGGGCTGAAAACACCTGGTTTTCAGCAAAGCCCACCAGCCCTGGCTTCCTTGCAAGATGTGTCTGTACTCACAGCAGAAATCCATAAAGATCCTTTCCTATGGGATGGAAGTGCTGGGTCCCAGCTGCAGGCACAGAGCAAAACTATTTGTGCTTGAAGTAGAAACTGCGGTTTTTTGAACCAAAACACTGCTGCTTCAACCCCCACCAAAATGGGATTCTCAGAGTTCTGCCCCAAGGAGAGAGCACCAGGGAGAAGAGATGCAGATGGTAACAATCAATCTCCTCACTCAACGAGTACCAGAAAAGTCCTTTGAGATAGCAAAAGTAAGGGCAAAGCAAGGCTCCACGCAGATCAGAAAAGATGTGGGCACATATACTGTGTTTGTATTTAAAATAAATCTTGTCTTTCTATGCTCTTTGTTCAACTACATTATCAAAAAAGAGGTTTTAAATACAAGCTTATGGGACTACTAAAGAGGTGAATTTATGAATGTATTCCTAACAAAACACACTCTGGAAGGCTTTAATCTATGAATGACAACCTTGGACAAAATGGATTTTTAATAGAATATAATGTAAACTGCCTGAAACATTGTGATAAGGAATTTTTTTTTAAGTAATGCACAAAAAAGGCAATGATGCACTCTGCATGAAAGGAGGAAAGGTCTTAATTTAAAGCATTTTAACGGACACTCAATTTGCGTAGGGAAATGTGAGAAATGGAGATGAAAACCTCATGATAGCAGTAACACTGCAGAGGGGAGAAGGAGAAAGATTAGAAAAGTAAGCAAATTTGAAAATGCTCCAGCTGATAACAGGGGCTGAGAGGAATGCAGACGGGATTAGGAAGATGTCAGAGCCCAGAGGCACTGCTCTCCTTGCAGGCAGAGAGCTGAGCCCTGGGCACAGCACACCTGGCTCGGGGTGAAGGGCACCAGGAGGGCACAGATCCCAGCGAGGCTGCCTGGGACTCAGGGGGTTCTTGGTTTCCCCAAAGCTCCCGGAGCTGTGCCAGCCCACGGGGGCTTTCCACCCCGCACAGAGCCCGAGGGGGGCTCAAACCCACCCTGAACTCGGCCAGTTCTCACCCAGAAATAAGCTAAGCTCGGCTCAGAGGCTCAGTCCTGGCTTACCCACTGCTCCTCCACCAGCTGGGCGAGTCAGCAGAAGTGAAATTAATTCCAAGAGAGAAAAAGCATCTCCCCCGAGGTGGAGACGATTCTGTTTACTAATAGCTTCTGCTCTGCCATGAAAGAGATTGATCCTGCACTCTGCCTCAGACATAAACTGCCTCTAATAAAGCTCCTTGGATTGCTAAAATGAGAAACACATGAATGGGGCTAGTGACAATTTTGTCACATTGACCTTAACAGAAGCAAGTTCAGGTCTCTGATCATTTAAATGAAATGGCAGAACTTCCACATAAACACTTGACATCCTTCAAAAGAAACAGGAGGGCCACCATTATGACCAAAAAGGCAAATTAAAGTAAAGATCAAAGTTAAATATTTACTCTAAGCACTAAAATATTTGCAAATCTGGAAGTGATCTTTCAGCAGTTTCTATTTGCATACTTTAATTAATCCAAAAATATTAAACTAATCTCACAAAGGAAAGGGTCAAAGTATTAATTAACTTGAGATTCATTGCTTTTGTGCAATTTAACAGTTCAACACAAAGCAAAACTCAGTTTTAATAAAAACTAAGTTACTGTGACAGGTATAATTTCATGGATTAGTGAAACCCCATACAAGGCAATAAGTTTCAGCGTTCAGGCTACTTTTTTTTTTGGTCCAACTTTAAAAATAGTTCCCTCATTTTGATTTCAGTAACACCAGATGCTCTTTAGTCTTCCTTTAACCTCAGTATTTCACTTTCAAATTGATGGCTTTCCACCTCACTCCGAAGGGAACAGAGGTCACAGTTGTTGGAGGAAAGAGCCCAGCGAGGTTCAGAGGGAGCAGACCCTGCCCAGCCACCCACAGCAGCCACTGCTGAGCCAGGCTGAGCCCTCCCTGCCACAGCCACCGTGCCACCTCCAGCCCCAGGATGGGCACAATGGGCACAAAGGTCCCCTCCCAGCCCCAGGACGGGCACAAAGGTCCCCTCCCAGCCCCAGGACGGGCACAAAGGTCCCCTCCCAGCTCCAGGACGGGCACAAAGGTCCCCTCCCAGCTCTAGGATGGGCACAAAGGTCCCCTCCCAGCCCCAGGATGGGCACAAAGGTCCCCTCCCAGTTCCAGGATGGGCACAAAGGTCACCTCCAGCTCCAGGACAGGCACAAAGGTCCCCTCCCAGCTCCAGGATGGGCACAAAGGTCCCCTCCCAGCTCCAGGATGGGCACAAAGGTCACCTCCAGCTCCAGGATGGGCACAAAGGTCCCCTCCCAGCTCCAGGATGGGCACAAAGGTCACCTCCAGCTCCAGGATGGGCACAAAGGTCCCCTCCCAGCTCCAGGATGGGCACAAAGGTCACCTCCAGCTCCAGGATGGGCACAAAGGTCCCCTCCCAGCTCCAGGATGGGCACAAAGGTCACCTCCAGCTCCAGGATGGGCACAAAGGTCCCCTCCCAGCTCCAGGATGGGCACAAAGGTCACCTCCAGCTCCAGGATGGGCACAAAGGTCCCCTCCCAGCTCCAGGATGGGCACAAAGGTCACCTCCAGCTCCAGGATGGGNCCTCCTGCATCACCTCAGAACTGCAACCTACAAATGTGCTCAGGGAACAAGAGGAGTCTGCCGCCGCCTCACCTTTTTCCTCTCTTTTGTTTTCTTTCCTTTTTTTCTCTTTTCCTTTCCTTTCCTTTCCTTTCCTTTCCTTTCGTTTTTCCTTTCTTTTTTCCTTTTCTTTCTNTCCTTTCCTTTCCTTTCCTTTCCTTTCCTTTCCTTTCCTTTCCTTTCCTTTCCTTTCCTTTCCTTTCCTTTCCTTTCCTTTCCTTTCCTTTCCTTTCCTTTCCTTTCCTTTCCTTTCCTTTCCTTTCCCTTCCCTTTTCTTTTCTGTAATTGGGGAACAAGTGCCTGGAACAGCTAGGGAAGGGAAAGGCTTGCCTGGAATTGATGCCACGAGGCTCTGTGGCACCTCAGCAGAGACTCTGAGTGGGGAATCACCTCCCCTCCCTTCACAGGCTTACGAGGCAAATGTCTGCATCCCACTCAGTCGCCTCCACTCTCCCTCGGTGCTGCAGAGACCCAGGCACTTTTCCCTCGCTGTCTCCAGGCCTGTTTTACACAGCCAGGAGAACTCTCCTCAGCAGAGCCTGTTGCTAAAAAGTAATTAAATATCTTTCCATTAAATATTAAATATCTTTCCACATTAAATATCTTTCCACATTAAATATCTTTCCCATCAACACTTCTGTGGCAGGTACCCAGGGCTGGATGGGATTCGTTTGCTCCTCAAATACAACTTCAGAAACGAAACAGAGCAGAAACTCTCTTTGTACTCCAAACCTCTGACAGTAACCTTCCTAGGTCTAAGCAATTACCAGCAGCCATTTTCCTCCCTTAAAGGAGTTTTCAGAAAAAAAAAAAAAAAAAAGGATGCAAAAGACTCTGCGAATAAAAATTTTGACATAAAGTTTTGTGATTTCCTAATAATGATACAATTTCTAGCTAAATTTATGCACAGTGTACTTGAACTGTAGAGTAACTGCAGGATAATGGGGAGAAATTGCTTGTTTTGTAAAATCCGTAATTCTGACTAACAATGTAAATTTCTCATTACCTTTGATCCAGCTGGTGGGAGCATTCCCATAACAAACCTACAGAACATTCCAAGAGTTCAGAGACACTCAGAGGTGTTTTGCAGCAATAATGAGTAACAGTGAATTGCTGTTACTTTCACAGCTTTCAAATAAAGAAGGCAGCATTGTCCTATATTGTTTTTGATTGTTCTCCATATTTTTCTATTTTAGTTCATTATTTTCTGTTGGCTCTTTGGCAACAGGAATTGTGCTGCCCTGAAGGGTCATGAAAAGCAGATGTGAGCTCGGACCGGGGGTTGCCTCCAGTTTAATTAAATAATCTACTTCCAAAAGCTCGGAAGTGAAACAAAAGACAAAGAAGCTCTCATCAGATCACCTACAGCTTTTCCAGGGAGGCTGAGGAGGAATATTAGGGCTGATTGCAGAAGGGTTTGTAGGTGCCTGGCAGCGTTAGCACAGGGCCATGCAGGAGGGGCTCACCTGTCCTCGGCGCCGGGGTCGTTGTGCGCGCAGGTGACGGTGGCCGAGCTCCTGGCGCTGTCCGTGTCCTCCTGCACGCCCCACTGGTCAGCATCACTGACCCTGATGTCCACGATCTTCACTCCTGGGGCTGTCCTGATCCTGTTGGGGAACAACAGGGACTGCCTCAGTACAGATAAACCCAGAGAGGTAAACAAGGAGGGTGAAAGGAAATACTCCTTCTCCCACCAGTAACTGACAGGGTGCAACCACGAGTCGCTCTGCTTTAAAAACATAAACCAGGTCCAATCGTTGTAAAGAGGTGAGGTATGAGTTTCATTATGTGCAAAGCCAGTCAACTTTAGCTTGAGCAATGTGCAGAGAATGAGAATGGTTTCTGCTTCTGTGGCACCAGTGTGGTACAAATGAAACAGATGTGACGGAGCATAAGTTGATTTAATTTGCTGTGTCTGTCCTGCAGTTTAAGATGGGGAATAACAGCAATGTGATATGAAATACATCCTCCTGCCTGCAAACCTTTGGGAGTGAGGTATCTTCTAATATTAGGGCCGTCTGCATGGAAAAAATGAGTTTCATTGCTCAAAGACCATAATGCAGGAAGGAGAGAAAGGGAGTAAGTTATCCTAGACTGAGGGAGGAAAATAATCGTGCCATTGCACCAGGATCTATCAAACTGGGCACATCAGGCTGATGCTGCTGAAAATAATGTGATGCTGACATGGAAAACTTTGATTTCCTGAGCACGGCTAGAGTCTGAGAGCAGTGTGGTAGCTGGTAAATGTCATCATTTTTTGGCTTAAAAAAATTGCCAAAAATAAAAAGTCCATGCTCCAGCGGGGCGCAGCGTTAGGAACAGATTGCCAAGGAATAGGAAACAAACTGCTTTTAATAGCAGGAATTTCATTTGTGCAGCTTGAGTCCTGAAACAAGCCTGGGATTACAACAGGAGTGCTGCAAATATGCCTGGAGAACAATTAGGCAGAAAGAAACTGCTGCAGCGCCACGCTCGCCACTGCTGCGACTTAATTAATTAAAGCAAAGCCAAGAGGGACCTTTTAGTTACATGGTGGAGTGAACTGCACTGCTGAGGCCCGGAGCGTCACTTAACAGTGAATTGTGAGGGGTTTGCCCCATGCCTCATGGCCACTTGGAGCTCATGTTACACCGCTAAAAATCTCCTTGAAGTTCTCGCTGGGTTCATGTGCTTGGATCAAAGTGAGTTCACGACTCGATGGGTGGTCTTTTCCTCTGAGAAGGAATTAATTCATCCTGCTTTTATGATATCCTTATTTTTGCCTGTAAGGCTTTACAGACTTGATGGGTTAAATCCATGCCTGGCATAACCAATCTGATGAAAAATATTCTGTAACAGAATTTTACTTGATACTTTTTCTAATTGTCTCCTTCCTGCTTTTCCACAGGCATTCCTATCTCCAAACAACATGCCTCAAAGCTGATGTGCCCCTTTCCTTTCACCTCCTCTTCTTTTTTTCAGAGGGGCATTCACTCACTCTGTAGTAATTACACCGGGCCAAGTAATTCCTGCAAGACGCTTGCATGGCTTCACTTCAGACTGACTTTTAATTTACATGAGATAGAGAATTAGGCCCTCAGCAACAGATTCAATAATTTTTTTCATTAGACTTAATCAACCCCTTTTGAAAAAAAATCATTAGGGCTTGGGAAAAAAAAAAACCAAACCAAAACACCACTTTTTAAATGTTCTCTTTCCCAGCCAAAATTGTATTTTTTTAACAAATTCACATCACTGTTCCCTCAAGTTCCCATGTTTTTCTTGACAATGTGTCTGAAAACTTCTAACCTGACTTTTCACCCAGGTCAAATCTTGGTTAATTAAAGGTTAATTGAAGGGCAGGAGACTCTGGGGGGACACGCACGCCAGGACAACTGGATCTCATCCATGATTTCAGGCTTCATCAGCCTTTTTCCATCTGTCAGAAGCTCGTTATGTCCTCCTACACAGCTTTTGCACTACAGATATCTTCACACAGCTACTTTTGTCTGTTCTAAACCAAATCTCGGGATGAAGAGGATGAAAAGCTCCAACGAGGATGAAGAGCTCCAACGAGGATGAAGAGCTCCAATGAGGATGAAAAGCTCCAATGAGGATGAAGAGCTCCAACGAGGATGAAGAGCTCCAAGGAGGATGAAGAGCTCCAATGAGGATGAAAAGCTCCAGTGAGGATGAAGAGCTCCAGTGAGGCTGAAGAGCTGCAGGACACAGTTCCTGCACACCTGGGCAGGATTCAGGACTCCTCCTGGAGCTGCTGCTCCCCTTTCCCTCCATCAGTGGGCCTCACACAGAGCGTATGCCAGAGCTCAAACATCCACATCCCTCTGCACATCCAGCTGTTCCAGCCCCTCTCAGACCCCCTGCACCCCAAAACTGCCCTCCCTCGTGGCTCCATCCCTCAGCTGTGTCTGCCTCCCTCGCCCTGGGAGTTTGCTGTTCACCCTCTTGTGTCTGAGCACAGCTCTGAGATGGTTTTTGCCATCAGCTGAGTCTCTCCTGCTGACCTGAGCCTGGCTTCCCCTTCAGGGTGACCCTTGCAGGAGGCTGTCGCTGTACGCCAGCCAGAGGGTAAAGAAAGACTCAAAGGTAGGGATGCAGTCAGCAGAATGGAATTATTTAATTAATAAAGAACAGGTTTTTATGTGTTTAGTTCTTTTAGTGTTTACCTAAATGGCAAGAGGTTATTGGAGCTCTAGCTAACTACCTACCAGAGTGATTGGTCAATTCTCGCATCATTCATTTCCCCAGTCGGTATCACAACAATTCTAATTATATTTACAGGTGCAAGATTAGCAGACTCAGTTTACAGAAACCTTATCATGTTTTGCATGAGAAAGAACAGAGCTCTCACAAACTGCTGCTGAGAGCTGAAAACTTCTCTGCTAAAGCTTTTTAGCACCCATAGGAGGCCCTGTGGCTTTTGGCCATGCTGCCCTGTGGCCGTGCCCACAGCTCCCCTCGCCGTGCCCGCCCTGCCTCGCTGGGTGAGCAGCAAGTGAGCATCGCTCGCTGCTCCCCAGCCACGGCTTCCAAAAGAGTCTCAGAATGCTGCATTTTAGGAAAAATTCCAGTCTAATCCCTTGCGTTGCATCTGCTCTGGTGGGCTGAGACAAGATGTCATTTTGCATTTTTGGATATCAGTAGAGCCAGGAAGGTTGAAAGAAGGAAGAAACTACGTTCGGCTTCTCACTTGGGAAAAGTCAAGAAATTCAAATTAAACCAGCCTACATATGGGAGGTTTGAGCCTACTGTTCCTCAGATAAGTGATTCATATCTTTAAATCTGCCCCCAAACTCCACAGGCACAAAAATTATTGTAAGTGTTGGGGACCGAGGCTTTGAAAAAGAGTAAGAAATTCCTACCAGAGCTGCCATGAGCTGGAGAAGGGATGGTGAATGGCACGTGTGTGGGCCCTACTCTGAGCCAGGCTTCAATTAGAAGCTTGGGTGGATCATTTAGCTTTCTTATGCCTCCCTTCCCCACGTATAAAATACTGGAGAGTGTTGTTCTTCCAACTCAAAGGGAGCTGTAAGGATAAATGGAATTGCCTGAAAAAAATCTGATGTCCTTTAAATTTGCCAGCTGACGAAAATTCTGCCATCTCTGTGCTTGAAAACATGGAGCTGCTGAAGTATTTCCTAGAACTGTGACCCAAGAAGCAACTTTTACCACTAAAATGGCTTAATTACTTTTTTTATAAAGATAATTTTGAAATGAGAGGGGGGAAAAGGAAAAAAGGAACAAAATGACAGCCGATTGGAAATTTGGCAAAACTGACATTTCAATCCCATTAAATGCTTTCTGAAAAGCAGAACTGTCAGACAGAAAAAATGTATTAGACCCCGTGAATTGAGCCACTCTAAACCTCTTCTCCCAGTTCTCACAACACAAGGAAAGAAGGCACAACCACTGGGGCTGGGAAGAAACTTAAGGGCTGCAAGAGGGATTGAAGCACCGAGCACTCAAGTGGAACTGGGGAATTCCACGGCTTCCCAGTCAATTAAGTGCAAAATCTGAAGGGTAAATCCCTGCTTGCCACACCCCCAGCCCCAATCCTGGCAGCAGGAACTGGGAGGTAAAGTCTTGGCAAAAGGAACTTTAAAATAGAAACAGAAGGAAAAGATAGTTAGGAAATAAAACAGAGATGTGCTCACAGCAGATGGGAAATGCTCAAAATGATGAGAAAAACGACTTTTTCGGAGCTATTTTAGAAATCTTCTTATCCCCCCCCCACACTCAGTTATGGGGAAAAACATGATCTGAGCTAAATTCACTCTCAATGACGTACTAATAATAACAGTTATGATAAATTTCATTTGTAACTTCCAACCATTTCTATAGTCAGCCCTTCCACACGCGTTTTTAGCCCAATTAAAAATAAAACCATTATCCTTCCCCTAGAGGAAATCCAAGCTGTAACCAGTTTAGTCAACTTGCCCAAAATTATACTGTCTCTGCAGAGCCAGAAAGAGGGTTGATCCATCCCAATTCCCAGCTAGACACCCCTACCCATTTTAAGACCAAACCAGATCAGAGCTGAGTAATTCCGAGCCCTCACAGAGCATTTAACATATTTGAAGAACTGCACGAACAGCAAGCAATTAGTTCTGAACAAGGTCCCCAGGGAGTTTCTAGTTAAAATACATGTGTTTTAGGATACATTAAACCAAGCATTATAAATTAAAATAATCACTGAACTCAGACATAACATCTGGGGACTTGTGGGTGTGGGTGAGATGGGCAGTGTTTCTATAAAGGAAGAATACAAGTATTGCTGTAGAGGTGGATGAAGGAGAGGGAGTTTGCTGGGAGACAGAAGAAGGAGAGGGAGTTTGCTGGGAGACAGAAGAAGGTGTTTGATTCAGAGCTCCCACACCCAAGTGTGGCATTTGGGAGGGAGGCCCAGACAGTCAGGAGTTCATCCCTGTGAGCGTGTGACAGCAAAACCTTTTGGGAAATGCAGTGAGAGCAGAGGGAGGGCTGAGGTGGGACCAGAGCTCCCTCCTGCTGAGCCTCCTGGACAAAATCCTTCATGAGTAATCCAGAAATACACTGAAAATGAGGTGATGTAAAGTCACCCAGAAAACACATGGCACAACCAGGAATTAGACCCAGAGCTGCCAAGGAGTATTTATGGAAGTCAAATTTACAACAGCTCAGGTCCTAAATCTTCACAAGTGTTTATTTTCCAAAATATTTTTCCAAGAACTTTACTTCTTTGTTCTTCTATATTTTAAAAGACCTGTCACAGATTTATGTTCAAATTACTTCCCCATCAAATTCTCCTTAAAATAGCAGCACTGGGCCAGCTGTGTTTGCTTCCGCAATTCCATATTAATGTCACTATAAGCAAAGCTATTTTTCCAAGTATGTAAAATCCACTTCAAAATACACAAAGATCCTGCAAAGACCCGAGCCCTCTCCAAAAGGTCACAAGAGTAGAAACACAAATAATGTGCTCCTTTATAGCAAAGTAAAACAAGCAGCCTACACAGCCCCATGGAGAGGTGTAAGTAGATGGCGAGCAGATGGCAATTTGGAAACAGCAACTGCGAGGCACCAAACTAAAGGCAACCCCAGGTAAAAGGGTTTGGGTGATGGTACCAGCAGGCAAAAAGCTCAGCGTGGCCCTGGGGAAAAGCCAGTGCCAATAGGTGCTGCCAGTGAAACAGTGGTGGGACAAAACCCCCCAGGTTTGCCCCTGGGGACAAAACCAGCTCAATGTTCAGAGACAGAGGCAGCAACTTCCAAGGGCAGCTGGAGTTTTGTTTGAGATTTGACCTCTGAATTTCATCCATGCTAAAAACTGCTCCAGTGACTGACCCCTCAATGCATAATTGGCTCAAATGTGTTTCCAAAACAAGAGCCGGGTGTGCTGTGCTCTGCCTGCCTTGGCCCCATGTGCCCTGAAACACCTCCCCACGGCAGGGTCAGAGCTTTCCCGGCCACCACGCCCTCGTGGGACTGCCCTTTCTGTGCCTCCTCACCTCCGAGCTCTCCCACCTTTCCAGGGTGGCAGGAATGTGCCTTTCCCTCCCTCTGGCTTACCTCACTTCCTCCCTGCACCAGTTATTTTTATATAACCTTTTGTAGCTGTCTTATTTAACCCTGCCAAGCTTTTGGGGCTGCAGCTTCTGCGAGAGCAGCAATTACTGTCACACATCAGGATATCTCAATCCAACACACACTCAAGGAGGAAAGGCAATGCCAAAGCTCCGGGTAGGACACAGCACACAAAATAGGTTCAGGGACCAGCACGGTGCAAGGCAGGAACAAATCTGCTCAAGAGAAGTGGTGGCTGACAGGAAAAAAGCCCAATGACTCAGAGAACAGAAAACCCTTTGAAATCCTGGAGGGGATCAATGCTGAAGGTTTAGGATGATACAATTACCACTCTTCTACACAAAAAGGTGAAGCTATCAACCTTTTTTTTTTTTTTTCCAGCCCATCAAATGTTTCAAATTATGTAAAACATCGAGCTCACTAGCATATTGGATTTTGAATAATGAAAAGAGTAAACAGGATTTTAATTTGGATTCTGACAGTAAGGCGCTTTCCATGTGATAAATTAACTATTAGGGAAGACAAATTAACACAACCACCCCTTGAGTATGATGGCTTATGATTTTGAGGAAGCTTTTACAGAAGCATGATAAAAATAAGCAGGATGAAAAACAGGAGATGATGATGGAAGGAGTATTTTACCAAAAATTCTTCCTCCTTCTTTTCATCAAACTGTGCATATAACTTCTCTAAAAAAAAGTGCAGCAGCTTCTCTCAAGAGCCCCCCATTTTTCCTAAGAATGTTTAAACGGAGAGTTCCTCAGCTGCTCTAGATGACCAGGCTGATGAATTTTAAAGTGCTTGTTTAGCACTGAGATGTTAAATTTGACATCTGTGAAGCAAGGTCAGAAGAAGAGGTGTCACCCCTCCTTAGGAATTTTTTTGAAAGGGAAGGTGTCTGAGAAACATTTTCTGGGCATAAGACTGTGCTCATAAAATCAGCAGAGAGGATGTGATCAACTTCAAAGCAGTCAAGCATCATGTTATATTTCCATATCCAAAGGAGAACTCCCAAGTTTTGTCAGTTTTTTAAAGGAGAGAAGACATTTTAAGATTTCATCTTCACATTTCAGCAGAAACTCCATTTTTCAATCTGCTCTCTCGCAGGTAAGCAAACACAGCTTAGAAAAACAGCAGAAAGGCATCCTAATTGGCTTGAAATTAAAGCTATTAATTTTTATTCTTATTTATTCCTGTCACAAACCAGACCTGTTTTATATGGATTTCCAACACTGCTATGGAAACCTGAGAGGTTCTGAAGTCTTTATGTAACAGGAGATGAAAACGCCGTCTCCCACAGTGAGCACTGTTTTCTTTGAAATATGTCAACAGTGGAATTTTGTCCCTCTGGGAGAAAAAGGGTTGCCAGGCGCTGAGACAGGAGACATCAGGTCCAAATCTATTGACTCAAGACATGTTATTAACCATTTAACTCTCTGGGCAACTTCAAAATAGGGATGTTTACTCACCTTTGCTTGGAAATTCATACAAGGAGAAAAAACCCTACTATTTCTATGGAGACACCATGTACTTGTATACCTAAAAATTGTACAGATACTGAATTTCAATATATTCCTGTAATTTTCCAGTAGTACTTAAAACTTCAGGTCAAAATGTTCCGTAACAATTGACATTTTCTTAATAAAAGTAACAGCCACAATTTATTGGAGTCCACCTGAAAACATTATCGTGCCTTTGACACACTAATTAATTAAAATATAAGCAAGTGTGGGTCTAGATTGTGCTGAAAGCCCCTAAATTCCAGCAAACTCTTGACAGCAGTGGGACAGCCTGATGTTTGGGTTGCCAGCTCTGGCATCCCACTAGCCCAGCTCCAGAGAATCCTGCTGCACCAGCACAGAAGGGGAGCAGCTCCTCTGTCCTTTGCCTGCCTGGAGGGCAGGAAAAACTGCCCAGAATTTGCAAATAAATACACAGTTCTAGAACTCACTGGACACTTTACACCTTCAAAGTGTCCAATAAACATGAATTAACCATTACTGCCATTAATCAGGAGCAGACAGGTCTGTTTCCAAGCCTGAATGATCCTTGTGCTACGGAACAGCTCCACATCCCTGTCTCATTAGGGTGCACAAGGAGCTCCCAGCCTCCCCTGAAAGAGGAGAGATGTTTTCTTTATCCCAGTGCCTGCTTTGAGTTAATTGAGCTGGGATGTGCTGATTGTTTTCCCAAGAGCTCGGGAGTGCCCTCAGACACCTCAGGGACTGGACTCGGTGCTCTCCTCCCTCCAACACAACAATTTGTGCTAAACCTTCTCCGCAGAGAGGCGAGGTGAAAAGCTGGAGTGCTTTTCTGTGACACGTCTACAGAACAAAAATCAAAGCTCCTTCGGTCTCTTCAGCCTTTCTCTGAAAGATCTAAACCACTCAGACCATGTCCTTTATCTTGAAACCAATGCAGTGCTCCAAGAAATGAAACTCTTCCTTAAAGCCAACAAGTTTTAAAGGAGAATATGCATTACCCAGCCTGAAGGAGTTCAAAGTATTTGAACTTGGAATTCTTGCAATCATGCAGAAACAGAGCTTTGGAAGCCATAATGAAAAAAATCAAAGTCAGAGGTTTCCTCCTGCAAAGACAAAGCTACTTACAGGTTTCTTTTTATTGAAAGGTTCCTTTCAGAAATCAGCACTGCAAAAACATTTGCAGCCTGAATAGAGTTCAGGCCTCCTGGGAGACAAAGAATTGTTATAAAAGGGTCATTTTTCTGCCTCTACAAATAAAAAAAA
>VWZT01008111.1:84942-175585 GCA_013397055.1 Pachycephala philippinensis | reverse complement strand
AAAAAAAAAAAAAGCACTGAAGGTCACAGGTTCTGGAAGCACCTAAACAACAACAAAGTAAAAACTTTCCATCCCTCTCCCTGCAAAAGGAGATAACGAGCTCCATGGCATTGTCCTGGTCAACACTGGGCCAGGGTTTACAGCATTTAAAACAGGCCATCACTGCAGCTGAATTTGCTCACCACCTTGGAGTCTCAGACATTTCCTTTGTAAAGTGTATTAAATGCAATCATATACTATTAGAATTAATTCTCTTTTACCAGACATCAACATACATGAGTTAGGGCCAAAAGAACCTTCCTGGGTTGCTTCAAGCCGCACCAGCAGAAAAATAAACTAAAAATGGGCATTCAAAAA
This sequence comes from Pachycephala philippinensis, assembly GCA_013397055.1. NCBI lineage: Eukaryota > Metazoa > Chordata > Aves > Passeriformes > Pachycephala > Pachycephala philippinensis. Next base: position 175,228 of record VWZT01008111.1, on the reverse strand, counting down.
GAGCAGATCTTTGAAACATGTATTAATATATTCATATACCTCTAATTCCTCTGAACTCATCCCAACCCTTGGCACATCCAGCACTTGCTTAACAGCATGGAGTGGTCTTTATGGGATCTATCCTACATGTTTCCATGCTTGTTCAGCACTCTGAATAGGAAAGCAGCACACAAAAGGTCGTTACCAGGATCTCCACCCAGGCTGTGGCAAGGAGACACTGTCCTGAGCACAAGGGATGGAGTAAGAGGGAAGTGTAAAAAAAACCACGGCAATGAAAATCCTTCCAAAATTAAAAAGGCCACAAGAACTTTGCCTGAACTAGTAGTTGTTGTTTTTATTGGATTATTTTATGGGGTTTTATGTTGTTTAATCGAAGAAAGAAAATGGATGCCATAAAATATGCAGAGCTAACTGGGGCTGCAGAGTACATTGCTGAATATTGCTAGTAATGCCATTTCCCCTTCACTGTCAAAAAATAAAAATATCTTTCTTTATATCCCTGTCACATGGAACAGCAGTCCTCTCACGCTTGCCAATCAATCATCCTGGAGTGCACCTTTACCTTGAGCACTATGTGCTAGGACGGTGAATAAGGAAACCTTAGGAAATAATCTCCCTTTCCACAAGATAGAATTCAATTTCCAGCATCGCTCAGACCAGTACTTTTCTTGAAAAGGTGGCACCATATATTACAGCAGAAAAGCATTTTTCTGCTGGTAGTGAAAACTTTAGTGAGCATTATGATTATGTGGTTTGTACTCCAGGCACCAATGACCACCGAGCAGGCTAATAACGAGTGAATTCTGATGAGAACAGCCCTCCAGCTGGGATAAAACATCAAAGACTTTTCTCACCCTGGTTTTTTTCCCTCCATTCTCCTCTCTTTACTGTAAGATTTTTTTTCCTAACCTGCAGACAATTTTCCAAGAACCTCCTCAGGAGTCAGCACTTCACTCTCAGGTAGCCCTTTGGCCACGGTGCCAACAGCTTTTATGTCTGGCAGCCCAGTTTGGTTTCTTCAGGTGGTGCTTCTCAGGAGCTTTTTGAACACTCTCTGCAGGTGGATTGAGCCTTCACCAATGACTCTTTGAATCCCCCTTTGGAACTCTGCAGTTTTGGCAAGGATTTTGCAAGTCCCAAGCTTTGTCTCCAGCCCGAGCCCAGCTGTGCAGCTGAGGCTGCCTGGGTCCATAACCCACTGCAATAAAGTCCAGGGAAAGCCCACAAATGGATGGTGCCAAACTCTGTCTGCCTGGATTTGTTTGCACAGTTTCTAACTATGAAGATGAACAGACAGTTTTTTGCCTCTGGACACCCTGAAGCTCCAAGTCCCAGTTTTTGCTCTTCAGATCTGGCCAAATTACTATTCTGCAAGCTGATGCCTGATAGACAGACCCCAGCAGCCCCAGAGCCAAAGATGGGCAAAGAGTTCAGGAGGATTCAGCCCTCCAAACTGTGCTGCTCACAGTGCTGCCACAGCTCAGAAAGCTTATCCAGCCTTGCAAAGCTGTCAGGAAAATTTACCAGCCACCACACAAAAATTACTTGCCATTTGCCAGAGTGATTGATGGTAATGCAAGAAACGAATGGCGTTTTACTTGCCTGTCAAAAGAAATTACTCACCCTGGACCAGCACGATTGGGGAAGGATTCTTTAATCCTTACAGCGATTTTTAAATTAAACTCTAGTGTTCGTAGGGATGAAGATCAGCCACAGACAGCAGCTGGCTTCAGGATGGATTCCAACATGATATAGCATGGACAGACAGGTCTGGCACAGCAGTAAGCAGGGTGACAGGCAGCTGCACACTCTGCTTCTGACTTCTTTTTAAAACATTTGCAGATTTCAGGAGGCCAAATCCATTTCCAGATCGTTAATCTCTAACAAAGACCTAAGTCCTGGCGCTGTGCATGTAATAAAAAGTTGGGGACATAACAGGACAAAAAGGCCATAATGAAAAACTGGAGGCTCTGGTGGCAGAGGAACATGCTCCCATTTTGTCTCTGCGTTCAGAAGAGTGGAGCACTAAAAGGGGTTAACTCACTTCCTGACTCAGTAGAGGTGATAGGACCATTCCCTCTGTAGCTTTCCCTTTCCTTCCTAACACCATACTAAAAGTTCCTCTATCTTTCAGCATTTTTCCTTTACCCTTGCAGCTGTTGCCACCAGGACTTCTCTGTTCTGCTTTCACCTGCAGTGCCACACCCCCTGTAAGGACAGCAGATCCTCCACCATGGCTCAGTCACAACATCCTTGTTAAACGAGGTACTTCTCTAGTTTGGGGGCAAATAGCATTCATTCAGGAGCATGCCAAGGGGGAAGGACTGCAGAAAGGTCCTTGAGCAGCAGCTGATTCTCTCAAGCAGAAGCACAGGTGGCTCCAACACCCAGCACTGCCCTGGAGAACTTCTGGAAGACAACAAGCAAAGGACAGCCCAATTTTGAGGATATGAATGAGCCACTCTCACAGCTTTGATTTTGGATAGCCTGTTTTCTTCATCAGTCTTCATGATTCAAGCTCCTTACACATCCTCAGAAACCAGATGAAAAACCATCTCTGCCAAAGGTCACAATCAAAAAATGGGGAGGAGGAACAATCCATGTTTCATGAAGACTACACAGGCCTAGGTGCTAGATACCAAGAAGCCTCTTAAACTTTCAGCATGTCAAAGAAAACACTGTGTTTGCAGTAACACTCCAAAACCAGGCTTTCCCACTGAGGGGAGTTGTGGGGCACAGAATCAGCTGCCTCAAAATCCAGCCACAATCCATTATAACACATTCAGTGATTTTCAGTGGAAAACACTCACAGTGAGATACTGTATCCAACTGAGCATTAAGCACTTCCCATTTCTGTTCTGCTTTCCCAATTCTACTAGTCCCTAACCCTGTTAGTCATGAATTCTTGATTAATGAGCCTTGTTTAGAGGATGTGAATACTGAAATTGCTCTGATATACAGGCTCTAACCACAGAAAGACAATCTAATTCAGCGAGGGAATCTGCTGTGCTTAGGGGGGATTCCAAACCCTCACTAAAGGAAATCAGCTGTTAAGTCATGCTAACAAGGGGCAGCACGCTGTGCTCGCAGCTCCGTGGTGCCATGTGATGGTCTCACAGCTTGGCATCTGGGGGCAAAATCATCTGCGTGTGTTAAGGATGTTTAACATCTGCTTGTAAATCTGGGGCCAGTCAGCAAACGGCTCTGAGTGGAGCGAGGGTGATGCCAGCGTGGTTTTACACCAGAATCCTTAACTATGAGGAACACAAACACACACACACATCCCCTGAGCTTGTACAGCAAGGACCAATAACCCAGGGCTAAACTAATTATGACTTGTTATGCTTGAGCAGGAAAACAGCAGCCGCTCCTCTCCTGCTTCAAGGGGACATGTAAAACAAGTGTCTTCGTGGCTCTTCCTCCCTGTGCCTGCAAGGCAACAACTGTCTCTAGGGAGCCTTCAACTCCCAGGGTGTCCAGAGGAGCAGATCTCCTCCACAGCTGGGGCCATGGGGACAGGCAGGACAGCTCTGCTCTCCAGGCTTGATAGCTGGGCTAGACAAGGCCCTCATCAACCCAGCCTTCTTGTTGACATGAAAATGTATTTCTCAGGACATGAAAAATCTGATATGGCAATGAAAAACAGAAAGATAGTATTTTTCATCAACTCGCACTCATCACATGCCTGTGAATACTCGAATAACAATTCGGGGGGTGGAGGGGAGGGACCTTAATTATACTTGAAATGGATTATAAAATGTACCAAGATGGAAGAAATGTTCCTTGTTCTCCTACAGCAGGCACTTTCAGACACGTTTCAGGAGGCTAATCCTAGAGACCAGGGGATTAATTCCTGAAGACAAGCCCTTTTCCCCCGAGCTCCTCCCCAGCTCTTCAGAGAAAATGACCTTTTCTGATCTTACAACATCTTGAAAAAGACAGGAAGATTAATTATGCTCCTCCCTACTTCATCTTCATGGAACATCTGAGTGGTTTCTACAGCTGCAAAACCTTTATGTCCACGGTCCTTTAGACTGCACTGCTGAGATATTCAAAGACCCATTAAACTAAAGGAGAAGACCCATTCAGTGAGACTTCGTCTGGAAAGGAGGTGGGGGAGGGAAGCTTAAAATTATCTTGTACTTAAGTTAAGGAGACAGCTGAGAAGATTTATTCATAAATCAAACTCTCCCCCTTCAAAGAGTCACCCGTTCTCGTGGTGCTCTGCACGCAGGAGATGCTGTTGGGACAAAAGGGTTGAGAAATGCAGCCTGATCCAACAACTCTGCTTTTTCCTACAGAAGATCCACGGGATGAAGAAGCAAAAGCAAAGCAACCTGCCCTGTATTTCTTTGGACACAATTTTGCACCTACAAGTCACAGTTGTTTTCCAATTGCAACATTAACACCGAGTTGGAGCTCACCTTTCAGAGCAGTTTCCTGCACGGGTGCTGTTTGTCGATTCCTGCCTGATTGTGGCTCTAATTTTTTCCTCCAGCAATCATTGTCACTTATACAGACGTTATCCTAGAGTCAGGTGCTGAGGCATTAAAGGGACAGTGTCTTCCCAGCAAGCAATTGCTGATACAAAGCCTTAATTACCAATGTCAATAGCTTGTGGATATTAAAAGTGAAGACAATGTGGTACTGGGCTCAGATTGCCTTCTAATCTGATATCTAGGCTCTAAATGATCTGATTTGCTGATGAAGAGCTCAAATGACAAAGGCACCATTCAAAAAGTCACTAAATATAAGGCTGACATCTCTTCATTTTGAGTGGCGCTGAGAGTGCTCCGTTCCTTCCTGGTGGTGTTGCCTTCCTGACTTGAACATTCACTGTCAAGACATCATCCTCAATTAACTTCAGGCACAACTATTCTCAGTTTTAACACTCTGCCCACCAGACTAGCAGTGGGTTCCAAAAATGGGCCTGCAAGCTGCAATCTCGAGCTCATCTATCAGAAATACCAATATTATCCATTTTTTCTACTTTTTGGAACAGTGAAACTTCAGATGTATCATTACATTCAAGTTCTGACTTTGTCCTGGGAACATTTTATCTTATTTTCACTTGGGGAACCCCTTTCTTTACTGAATATTCCTGCAGTTAAGATCTCTCTGCAGTTCTATGTGATATTAAGTAGCCAATGTCATACACGTGGTGCTGCAAAGACAAAATTGTGATATTAAGCAAAGTCAGGGTTTCATTTCCCTGCACGCAGCAGGTGAGATGGGGAAAGGCTAGATTTGGAGAATGTAATAAACAGTCACAGGTGAACATAAAATATAAATGCAAAATGCATTTCCTCATATTTATTGCATTTTTTACATCTAAATCAGGCAGATTTCATTCCACAGATTGAGACTGATCTGAAGTAATTTAGTGGGAGGCTGGTAGTTGAAACACATAATCACATTTCTAGAACAATGTAATTACATTGAATTTAATGTGATTTCCTGCCACAGGTTTAAAAGTGCAGCCTCCTCCACATTCTCAATTTATGCTGAACATGGCACTTGATGTAAGACTACTTTTCCATAGCCAGGTAGAGCATTGCATAAGGGGAGAAAGTGCTCTGTGACCACTTGGATTCCCCAGGACCAGCAGACAAAGATGCCAGTCATAAAGCACCAGTAAGCTCAAATCTTAAATTTCTAGTAAGATACTGTTTCAGCAGATGACCATTGATTTTAGATTTCATTTTCATTAAATGTCTCACCAGGAACAATTATGCCGACCTTAAGAACCTGTGCACAAGTCAGCTCTGCTCTGTGGAGCAAAGAAATTTGATTGGAAATTCATGGCAGAGGAGTTTTCAGGGTTTTGTGGGTTGTAGGTGTTTCAGAGAGTGCTATGATAAAGACTTTTTATAAAGAGCAGGCTAATAAATGGATGGGGCAGGTCATACCCATTAAGAATTGCTAGGAAATACTGGGGGAAAAATTAATTGCAACCTGAATGCAGACCAAGAGCTCGAATCCTAAAACAAACACAAGGACAAAGGGCTGGAAATGTATCAAAGCTAGGAATAAAACAGCACAGTCATTGGCATTTATTTAACTCCTACAAATTAGTTAAAAGTTGATCTTGAGAAAGTGGGCAAGCCAATGCATCAGGACAGCCCGTGCTGCCAAAGCACTGCATAAACAGGAGGGTTACTCTTAAAAATAAATAACACTAAGTTACAGCTGATCAGATGAAATTCTGCCTACTATGAAACAACTCAAGTAATCTCTTTGCAGAATAATTCCAAAGTTGTACAAATGGAGGCATATTTACAAGCAATTTGCAAACAGAAAGAAAAATGAATAAATTGATCAAAAATGCTATTTACTGCTGGCAGTTCATTTGACTTTCTGCAGAATGCTTCAAAGTTTATATTCCTTCATTGGAATAAATAAGTATTGAAATGTAATGGATAATGAAGCAGATGCTAAAAGGCAATCGAAGTGCACAGGATTTTTTTTTTTCCCCAAGACCAATATAAATCTGAATGAAATAAAAGTTGAAAAGTGGGTTTTAAATCTGGGGACTTTTATGAAAAGTAAACGAACAATGGATTTAAAGCAGTATAATTACTGATGAATCACAACACTATGGAAATAGCCTTGGAGAGCTCCAAATGCATTATACACTGTGGAGAGGAAAGGAGAACAAGGGAGAAAAAAAGCCCCTAAGAGAAGACAACGCTGAGCCCTCACTCAGCTCAGGCACCCTGCATTGATGTAGCAAGATCGGCTGCATTTAGGTTATAAAGCTAAATCTTAAGATTACCCCATGCTTGGAAGTTTTCTTAGGCTTGAACAAAAATGTGGGAACATCTCAAGATGTGCAGGCTTGAAACAAAAATGTGGGAACATCTCAAGATGTGCAGGCTTGAGACAAACCAAGGAGAGACCTCGATGCCTTGGAGTGGCTCTTTGCCACTCGCTGCTGTGCTGGGAAAGGCTCCCACAGCTGGTGGCAAATGGGGACGTGTGACAAAAACCAGGGGACAGGAAAGCTCAGTCTGGGAGATGCCAGTGTGTGTTATGGATGGCTCAGCCACCAGCAGACCTCAGCGCTGCGAGAGGATGATGGGTCTGTCCCAGGAAGGAGCTGAGGAGGGCTGAAGGCAGGTGTGAGTCCCACAGGGCGCAGCAGGACGAGCAGCGCCGGCTCAGCCGCCACATCCACGCGCTCCCGACCCCACCACACGTCCAGCAGGAGCTCAGCTCTTCCTCCTGAGCCTGACAAGCTTCCCAACAGCTGCAGCATTTCCACACTTCAAACCCTTAGCGGGGTTTCTTCAAAGAGTGAATGCATTTGCTGAAATTAATTTTGGGCAGCAGCTTCTTAAAAGGTGCCCATTTCTACATCAGGCAGATTAGCGGCACAGCCGGCTGGAAGTTGCAGTCTTAATCAAAACCAAAAATGTACTAAGCAGATTTTCCCTTTTGTTTACTGGAAAGCTACTTCCTTCAAGGTGACTCAAGACAAGAGGCAGTTTGCTTAAGCAGTAAGAGATTTGCCAGAGGTCCCCCTTCTCATCCCTGATCACTTCCTACGGCTCAGGAAGAGAATTCTGCAAAGATACACAGGAGTACAGCTGGAGTCAGAACCTTTACTAACAGAAATCATCCCGCTGCAAACCAGAACCAACCAGACACAAACACTTGGATTCACACTTGATCAAAAATGGTTGGAAATGAGAAACAATTTAGCTATGGCAGGACATTGGCTGTGAGGTCAACCCAACTATTCAGAACTTCCATTATGCAGCAGAAGGAACGCAAATCTCTGCTTACCCATCACCACTCCAACAGTTACATATTCAGATTTCTTTCTGGAATAAGTGCGAATTTGCTTTGATTCTATGACATTTCATCACTTAATACATTTATAGCATGTCAAGGGAAAACTTGACTGAATTCACAATGCTGTACTGATTGAGTTCCTAATAGGAACAGCTGTCAGAAGGACTTGTAAGGATAAATTTCAAAATCACATTTCCCAGTTGGCAGAGGACTTTCTGTACCTATGTACAGAACCTTCTGGGACACAGAGATGGACAGCCCCTCTCTTCCCAGTCGCCTCCAGCCCATGACACAGCAGCTCTGCAGACTTTTTCTCCAGAGTCCTGCCCTTGAGTCTCACAGTTGTGGAGTCAGAAAGAGCTTTGCTGGAGACTCATAAACTGTGGAAAAGGAGATAGAGACCAATTGAGGGGAACCCACCAAAAAGTTCCCCAAGTACAAACTACCCAAGCACAGAGCTCAGGCGTGAGCAGAGAACACAGGAGGCAGCAGAGCAGGAGGTCACCATCTGCCTTAGCTGAAAATGGGTAAAGATGACACAGAAAACCAACTCAATTCAAGTTTGAGTCCTAGGCCAGTGCCCCAACCTCAGAGCTTCCTGCTCCTCTCAATCTCTACCTATGAATGGAAAATGATCTGGGGAGTTTTCCCCTGCTCCTGATCCCTCCTCGAAATCTTCACATTTGTTTAGAAAGGTCTTCAAAATACAGCTTCCAAGTGAACCCAAGCATTTCCAAATTCCTCTCCCTCTCTGCAGAGACCTGCAAGGCCCTGAAATGACCTACCTTGAGCACCCATGACATGGGTAAACTCATCACCCTGTTTTAATTAGGGAAAGAAACAGTGCTTTTCAATACTTGAAACCAACCAGTTTCAAATAAATATTTAAAGTTGTCCTGATTGTTAGATAAGCAGCTTCTGCAAGGCGATTGCAAACGTTGCAATTGTTTTGCCATACGGTTGCCAGCAGCTGGAAGCTCTGAGATGCCCATTTCAATCAGAAATTTTCCATTTCAAATGCATTTGGCAGTTTGTTCATAGTGAGAAGTGCTTCCCATCATGAGAGCTTTCAGAAGACCACGAGGAGTGAAGCAGGTGGCTTTTCTTAAAGGGGGGGCAAAGCACAGCTTTCTGTAAACACTCCTTTTTATCAGTAAATAAGTAAGAAAAGGTGCTGTGCCACACTTTCTGCACTGCCATTAGGCAGCTGAGAGGCTCCTGCTAGAGCAGACAAAGCCTTCAGTCAGTCCCACAGAATATTCCCAAACAAATGAAAAGAACGGTGGGAGGAATTCACTTTAAAGTGCATTCATTGTACTTTCCTTTTCATTAAATATAATAATATGCAACAGCTCCTTGTGGTGTTGAACGGACAATACTCTTCACTCCTTTTTCATGCCAGCACTTCAACCACTTGTACTTACATTCTTCCACCTAATCACTACCTCGCTGTTGTTAAAATCCATCATGCACTAGGGGCCAAATCTTGAGGTCTCCACTCAAACCCTCTCTTAAATGAGCTCTTAGGAGGATTTTTGCATGATTAAGCATCACAGGTTTTTTTCCCCTAACTGATATTTGAATAAAGAACACAAGAATTGGCCTGGATCATTACCATAATGCTTTCATGTTTTCCACAATGCCACTCAAAAGCCTAAAAATATGGCATGGAGGCCCTGCAGGGAATTAATGCAGAGTGTCTGTATTTGCACCAGGAACCAATTGCTGAAAGAAAAAAAAAAAAAAGATATCTGAAATAAACCTGGAGGATGCATTAGCAGAAGCACTTGTGAGCAACTTGCCCTTTAAAGCACGCATGGGACAAATTCATCTCGAGAGTCACTTCAAAGGGAATGGTCTGTAATCAAAATTAATCACAATTAATTTGGCCCTAGGTTTCTGCCACGAGGAGAGCAGGCTCCTGCAGCCAGCGCTGCGGGCAGCGGATGGCAGGGATCACATCCACAGCGTCCACCTCTGCTGATATTGCCAATTCTGCTCTGCTGGTGCCATCATCAAATGCTGCAACAGGATTCAGGCCAAATTTGCATATCTGCTCTGAACCATGAGGCCAGCCAGCAATATGTGCTGAATGGAGCTCTTTTGGAGGATGTCATCTTTCTATTTATATTACCTAATTCTTCTCCTCCAGCTCCCTGTGGCAAACCAACAGTTGAAATCAGCCAGTGGAAGCTAATAGGGTTATGTAAGTGTCCATTTGCTGTGCATATGCTTTCCCCCCTAAGGCGGGCAATCACCAGGAGAGAGGTGCACCTTCCATTTCTGATGTCTAAGCACATCAGAGTTTGGAGGTGCTTCAGACAGTGTCTCCACCCTTGCTGGAGGAGGACATGTGGGGTCTGAGCAAGAAGCAAGCCACAGAGAACTGCCACGGGGGCAGACTCAAACCCAGACAAGAGATGCTTCTGGGCTGGACACGGATCCTGTCTGCCCACGGAACACAGCCCCACTAACCCAGGCAGAGAATGGCAGCTCCATGCGTGGCCATCTCAAGGTATTCCTGAGTAGACACAACCCTCAAGCTTTTGGCCTGGCCTTAATCCCTTGCTCTGCCTGCACAAAAGCAAAAGGTTTCCTTGATGTGGAAAGATGCAGCTTCCCTGTCTCTTGATCCCTCTCAGTCTCTACCATCTGTTTCAAAGCAAACGGGGTTTATGGACCTGAATAATTCTTTTGTTTCAAAAATATTTAACTTGCATTTAAAAGAAACAATATTAATACCTGTAATCCACGAATTATTGTGCCCTTCACCCCAAGGTATGTAAAAATGGCACAGGCCCTATAATATGAGGGACTGTTGGCACTAAATCTCTTCCTCTTTGGAAGCATCCTGGGTTTAAAACCTCAAGAAAACTGTCTAGGAAAGCTGAACTCCTTAACACCAATTTAGTGTTAAGAATATGACATGAAGTTTAACATAGGCATTTGAATTATGCATATTCACATCTTTTTGTTTGCTATGTTCTACCATGAAACTTCCTCCGAATAGAGCTCACCAATACACAGCACTGAGGTTTTACCCACAGTCAGAATCTGTACATTCAGGTCCTCCAAGTGTTCAGTCACATGAAGACAAAACTGATTCCTGCTACCCTTTCTCCCATCTTGAATTTGGGCATATTTTGGGAGGTGTATCGTCCCAGAATATAACAGTATCACTCCAAAAACACCCCAAGTTTTTGAATTCCTGTGACATATATCCAAGAGACGTGAAATTCAGCAACAGCAACTGGAAATGTTGGATTCTTTTCCCCAGAGCACTTGCTTCCTCCTGCCAGCAGATGGGCTCTAATGAACCCAGAGAAGATGATACGAGCCTGTGTCACGCTACAACACGGCAGAAAAAGAAGGAGCCATCACAGCAAATGAGGAATGTGTCATTTTCCCCACCTTTTCTTGGGTGGTGAAACAGAAGCACAAGGGAAGCAAGCAAATCACTCACGACCACAGCAAGAATAGCACCAAAATCCCCAAGCACAGGACACGCTACATACTTGTAGTAACAAAAAATATATCTGTCACTGCGTGTCACACGAGCTCATTCAAACTCAAAAGTTATCACTTGCTTCGGACTCCAGCCAGGTGACAGCAAATATATCATGGAGCTGTCAACAATCTGCTAATCTGGGCTGTGAAGTGTAGGAATACAAGAAGCTTAAAAATATACTGCTCCTTCAGAAACCATAAATTTTGCTGGCTCTTTCTCACATACCACTGGGTAATAGGTCTGCTCCAGCTCCTTCACTCCCACCTCCTGCAGTTAAACAGTTTCATTTTGCATGGCTATTTAGAGAGTGACAATCAGCCACACGAGGCAATCACCCATGGGTATAACTACAAAGAAACACAGACCCTCTCTGGCTCTTCGACTGAGAAGAATTACCAGTGGCAGATTTAACTGCCAAGTTGGTACAGAAATCCCAGGACAGACACAACTAGATTTTCAGAGACAGCTGGAATTACATCCCTGCCCATCTGGAAACCTGGTCTGTTGTGCTCTTTGGAACAGAGAAGAAAGCAGAAAGAAGAGAAGGAAGACCTTTCCTCGTCCATCTGAAACCAAACCACGTGTCCAGGCTGCACGTTTTTGGAGAGAGTGCAGAGGAGGGCACCGTCCCATGAGTGAACGCTCAAGGACTTCAGCTTCTCCTAGCTCATATATTGGACAAAAATTCAAACCGAGGTGGGGGAAGGAGCTTTGGTTTAAAACACAGGAGAAGTTTCAAAGAATACTTCACAAATAACAGCTTGCTTGTGACACTTCACACTGGGCATATTTCTGGGAGGCTACAAACAAAAGCAAACTTCCTTGTTGTCAAGTCATGGTGCTTTATGGGCAGCAAGCTCACTGAGGACTATGTTATCCTGCTTATCCTAAACATTCCTGCCCCTCCAGCCGTATGACCTGGCCTGGCTGGAGAAAGCAGTTTGAACTCACTGTTCTTTGTGCAAGGTCAGTTCTTTAACTGAATTTCTCTTATGCCAAACACCTTGGTGTACCTGCCATTCTTCATTTCCTACTCTGGCCACAAACTTCAATTTTCTCTCCTCAGCACTTAAACAGCGCATAATTACAACTAATTATCGATCACTGAGGGATTACTAGTTGACAAATCCAATTTCCACGTTGTTATCAAGCATGACTGGCTGGGGCCCAGAGAGGATAAAAGGTACCTGTGCTGCTGTGGAAATCTGCAGGTGTCTGAGCTGGGTGGGACAGCATTGTCACTGTCACCAGCACTGAACATCGGGCTGCAGTGGCACCTGAAGGCCAATGTGTCTAGAGACCTTTACACAAGATTCTGTAAATCCACACAAAGTGACAGTCCTCACCCCAAAGAGATTTACAAGCCTGCAAAAGCGGAGCTTTTACATCTGTAAATGTATTCAATTTGGCTGCATTTGTACCACTTCTGCATCCCATTTCTGCAAATATCCTCACAAGCAAGCGAGCTGGCAGCGACGTTCAGAGAAACAGCTCATTCCAGGGAAAAAACGCCACTCAATTTTCCTCAAAGCAAATTTTAAATTTTCATGCTTTGGTGCACCTGCTGATCTCAACAAATTGGATAATGAAGGAAAGGGGAGCTCTGTGCAACCCCGGTGCCCCGGGAATGCTGCTCACACGCAGCCCATTAATGGCATTTGTGAGCTGCAGCAGCCCAGCTCCCCAGAAATCAGGAGTTTGCTGCCACGTGCTCTGGGTGTTGTACAATCGAGGCACTGTGCACACAGAGCGTTTAAGAAAAAAGAATTAAAAAGAGAAATCTGAGAGAAAAATACATGGAGCTGCTCAAACATCATTGAACGGAGCAAAAAAGCAATGTTTTAATAAGAAGTCACGTGGTGAATTTTTTCCCAGTCGTACTTCAATGGAGTTATTCACATAATTCAAGCAGACACAAATCCCAGTGTGAAAATATCTGTGTTCTTGTAGCCCAGTGGCAGCCCTTCCAGCATGACTTACAACAAAAGCCTGAAAAAGTCCACTCCCGTGGTACCCACAAATTGGTTTATTATTAGAGCTCATCCAGCACCATTATTTTCTGACAGTAAATGTGTTTTTAACAGAATTGAAATTGCCATGAAGAACATTTTTCTTGCAAATGTTTAACTTTTCTTTGGGGAAAAACCACATTTTTGTTTCACGTCTGTTTAACATTAAGATACATTTCCCTTTCCATTCTGTTCCAAAGGAAGCACAACACAATTTAGAAAATGCTGCACTAAATCTTCCTGGCTCCTAAAAGTAAAAAACCTGAGAATGAGCCTTACATAAAGAAAGATTGCAAGTGCCTTACTAAGGACTTAATTCATTAAAAAAGACTCAAGTCTATTCTGCTTCTTGTCTATGAAAGTGAAATATGATTTTATTAAATGAAGCCCTTAATATGTTTGCTAAGACTCTGTCAGGCTGAACATTAACTACATTTCCATTGTTTTTCAAGTCCGAAAAAGAAAGTTGTTCTGCAAAGAGACAACCTCACTTACAGCTTCTTAACCTTCAGACCAGCAGGGAAATTTGCTTTATGAAGTGCATTTGCAGCTCACGCAATAGGCACGGTGCATTCATAAAGAAAAAATGCAACAGCTTTCAGAAATCGTTTAGGGAAGAGGCGGGGAGGAAAGGAATAAACCACAGTACAAGCACTTCAGTTTGGGGTAGCAAATTGCAAATAGGAGCCCCGAGCCTGGGTGTGCCCCAGGATGTGCGGAGGACAGAGCTGCCCCTCTTCACTATGAAACCATCCCTGGGGCATCCCTGCACAGAGCTGCCCCTCTTCACTATGAAACCATCCCTGGGGCATCCCTGCACAGAGCTGCCCCTCTTCACTATGAAACCATCCCTGGGGCATCCCTGCACAGAGCTGCCCCTCTTCACTATGAAACCATCCCTGGGGCATCCCTGCAGGCTGTGGCTCTCTGCCCTGTGCAGGGGCTTGCACAGGGAGGAACAAGTTCCTAAACGTGCCCGCATTGAGGCATTTTTCGGGGAGGCGATGCTTTGAGTCCTTCCCGGGGATCACAGCACAGACACAGCTTCCCGTCCCAGCCGGGGCACCCGGACCCGCACCCAGCCCCGTTTTTCCCAAATCGCTTCCCGTCCCAGCCGGGGCACCCGGACCCGCACCCAGCCCCGTTCTCCCCAGGTCGCTTCCCCTCCCACCGGAGGCTTTGCGGGGTTCCTGCTCCAGACACAAGTGCGCTCTGCCCTCTCCTGGCCCGCGCACACATCCGAGCCTGTGCGCATCCCGCATCCCTGCAGCACGGCAGGGCTGGGAAAGGCCGGGTCTGGGCATCACCCCTTGGGGGGCACCCGCAGGATGGCACCTCGCTGCCCACCAACTCGCCGCCCTGGGCAGGGTGCTCTCTGGGCCATCCCAAATCCGTCTGCCCTGGTACAGAGCCAAAGGACAAGGCAGGAGCGTCCCATGAGCCTCCCGGTCCTCAGTGAAAAATAAGAGTTTGAGTGAGGGTAGAAGAGGCATTGCCTTCCTCCTTTTGGAAAGCATCTGCTCTTTGAGGTGTATCACTGGAACATGAGCAATAAAAACAGTGATTTGTAAAATGAAAGCAGAGACAGACGTTTCTTGTACAAACACCGTGAGACATTACAGATAACGTAACGTTACATAAACAGGCAGAGCATTAGAACTATTATCACCAACAACAGCACAGGGGACACAGCAGTCTAGCAGAGGAAGTGAAAAATAGCGGATGTGATTTAAGAGGCAGAGAAAATCTGAGCTGGCAAGTTGTAATTACTGCAGCTGAAACCCAGCCAGGATCCTGGTTGACTGCCTCCAGGCTTAGGAAATGCAACCCGGAATCTTTAAATGACCAAATAATTGGGACCTGGGTTTCAGGTCCTCAATGAGACACAATCATGGACGTGGCCATGCCAAGGTGGAGTTCCAGCACTGCCATGGAGAGCCACAAGCACTGTCCTGCCTGGCACTCCTGACTGCAGATCCTACAACCAAATATTGACCTCAACCAGATCTGCTCTGCAAGGTCATTTTTCTTCCCACTGTGGTACAGCTGCAGGGCTTTTTCAACCATTCTTCAGCTTCAGCAGCCTGTAAGCATCTAATGTCGAGTCAAAGGACATCATTCATCCATTTTATGGTTCCCAGAATGCAAAGATATCTACCCGATTTCCTAAGAAACATTAATATTAAAGTATGGCTTTCTCAGCCCAAATCATGCAAGCTGAACAAAGTTCTCCTGACATTTTATGACAAGGTGATTAATAATACCAAGAAGAAGAATGAAATGATACCAGATTATAAACTATTGTAAATCTTTCAGTCATCCCAGGAATAATGAATGTAGATTTCTTAGGAGAGCAGTACAGATTTAAACAGAATCATTTTAGTTTTCTTGTCAATCAAGAGGCTATTTATGTAATATCAGAAAGAGACAATGAACACATTTAATCTTAAAAGGAGCGTGTAGCACATTTCCTTAAAAACAAAGGATTCCAAAGACCATCCTAAGCTAGAATTTCCAAAATTGTTCAAGAAAATGTTGCACCTTAACCATTATTGTTGATCACTGACTTTCCCTTCTCCAAGCAAGAGCCACAATGACAAGAATGCAATTGGACTGAACAAGTCTGAGCTGACATGACCAACCTTCTTCAAACACTGAAGTTTAAGGGTATGGTCAAAACTGTATTGGCCTAAGAATCCACTGGACCAAAATGCCCCAAACTTCCTTGACACGGCTTTTGGAGTCAAGCAATATGCAAACTCTCACAAGTTGTTCTACAAATGCTGTTCAGTTTTCAGCCCCCACCTCGAGGCACAGTTCATGGCCTTACTGTGCTCATGGCTGCACGGGGAACCCGGTGCCCTCTGACCCCTTGAGGCAGTCTGTCCTAGACATTACCTCAACACAATAATTAATAAGTAATAATACCGAATTTGAGCTCGTGAAATTCGCACAGGCTAAATGTTCCAAAGAAAAATGAATAATGCATGCAGAAGAGATTCATTTGGGGGGAAAAAAATGTAACTTCAGTTAGAAATAAAGCCCTGGTTGCCTTGGCAAAGAGGATTTAATTGCTGTAATCGCTACATCTCACATAAGGTCGCTGTTTGAGGGAGTCCACAGTACTGCTATTCATTCTGGCTCTGCTCTATGGCAAATAGAGGACTACTGGTCCCTAGAGCATCAGAGAAATAATTCTGAAAAGGTTTAAATTATTTTTAAAGGGTTATTAGCTTTGGCAAATGAGTCAAAAGTCATCTTAGCTGAGGAGCATAGGTACTTACACCACATTATGGAGATGACAGCAGGAAATGCCACAATTAAGAGTGTTCTACTGGTGTCACTGTGTGCCATTAAAAACAGAGCTCCAAACATGACTGCTCCCTCTCCATCTGTGTCCTGCCCACCCACCCACTCGGAGCTGCCACTGTCCCTAACACATTTCCCAGAGAAACACGAAGCCAGGACCCTGGCACACACACATGTGCCTTGCACCCAACCAAATTCAACTCGTTTTACTGGCACAGATCCTAAGCAACTCTATGGAAGTCAATTAAATCACCCCTCTTTTCTGGGTAAGACAGAGAAGACTCTGGCCAGGAAAGTTAAATTAGAGATGGGCCAGAGCCAAACTCCCAGATCCAAAACAACCCAAAACTCACAATGCATTTGGATCCTGATCCAGGTTCTCACAGTCTGCTACTGCTTCTCCCTCACCCTCTGTCACCTCCCAAGACCGGACAAACTTTTCAGACTGTCCCCAAGCATCACTTGGTGCATTTTATCACCATCTTCCACCAGGGATCTGCATCCAAGTGCTCATCCGTGTGCTCCCTGTGGCTGCTTGGCAAATTTCTTGCCCAGACCCTCATTAACTTGAGCAGACGCTGAGAAAGCTCATGAACAAGGCATTGCCTATCCCACACTTCTGCTTCTCTGCCTTTCCCTAGACTTGCTGTCCTATAGGACCAGCTCAATTAGAGATGGGGATTTAGTGAAAATGCATTTGAGGACTCCATTAATACCACAAAAGGTTGGGCCACACAATGAGAAAAAAAAAAACAACTGAGAAAATTCTCTTGGCAGGAAAATTTTGAAAGGATGTAGTGGGGGACAGGAAGGTACATTTTGGTCTTCGTGAGCAAATAAAGGAAAGCATGTTGGGGGCAGAGGAAGGGTGACAGGTTTGTCTCACAAACATGGGGCTGCTTGAACGTGGCCCTCCCAAGAGCACCCTCCGGGGTGGGATATCCCAGGAAACACTGCTGTGCTCAGAACAATTCCTCCTCTGCTGGGAAAACCCACAGCATCTCCCCGGGGATCCTAAGGAGAACAGATTCTGATGTAACTCCCAACACAGGGTGAAGCACTGCTGCACCCAGGGCACTGCACCCAGCCCTGCTTAGGGCAGGGGGCTGCGCTGGCAGACTGAGAGCTGGGGGGAGATGGGAGGAGAGCCACAGCACTCAGGAGCAGCTCCCTGGGCTCTGGAAAGCTCAGGAAGAGCTCCTGCCGTGGTTCCCCGTGTATGGCTCAGCACTGGCCCCACTGCAGGGGTTTTGGGGGCTCTGCCAGCCCTGGCACTGCCTCGGCCCCACTGCCCACACAGCACTCTGGGGCTGGCAGGGAATGGTGCAAGGAGTGAAACAGCTTTAACTGTGAGCACCGTTTGCTGTGCCTCGGGATGGCAGGCTCATTTGTCACTGTTTTCTTCTCCTGCAGCTCTTTGGATTCATCTGGGATCCAATAACTTTGTTAATATGATTTCTTTCATAACCTGGCTGGGTACAGCATCAGAGGCAGACGTGGCAGCTATTTGAAGCATTAAATACCTCACCCACAGCACAGCTCCCTGCTCTGCCTTGTCCAAAACCATTTCTTACGAGTCCTTTATTGACATAAATTGCATGGGGAGCTGCAGCAGCACCCAAAACAAGAAGATATGTTGACAATTTTCTTGCAATATTCGGTTTCCTGCTCTTTCTGAGAGTCCTTCCTGCCCAGAGCTGTCAGCAAACTATCACAGTGGCCTTCTTCTATCAGACCATGCAAAAACTCATGGGTAAACACAAGGACAAAAGCAACTCTCTGTTGCATCAGTGGGAACATGAAGAAATTGAGATCAATGTGCTCACTCAAAGCAATACTTCATCAGCTTCATGGGAGAGCAATCGGGTTTTTACCAGGATAAACTGACAGCAATGCATGGCCTAAAACATCTCAGGAAAAAAGGAAATTTCAAAGTAGTCACATTTTTCTACTTTTAATACTATTCATTACTCTGAATGCAATGAATAGAAGGAGAAGTAACTGCATCAGCGACCGAGTCACTGTTGTGTCTGACTTGTTTAAACAAGGCTGTGATTTACTGCACTGCCAGCTAATGAAGAGCTGTACAAGAAGCTGATCAATGCCATCATTGTCTGGCAGCACAAAGCAGGGACTACTCAGCATATTGTCCAAAACAAAGGCTCCCCCCCAGCTCCCCGCCAGGGACTCGTTTACTAGGACACACAGTTTGCAGAGAGCCACGGCGTGCCCCAAACTTGAAATGATCACTCAAAGACAGGAACCTTTTCTGACCTGTGTTTCCAACCTGAGTACAAGGGAAAAAATAAAAGAAATGGATGAAGAAAATGTTTGTCTTGCAGCTGTCTTCCTTAAATTGCCCTTTGTGATACTGTGAATTTAAGCAGTTTTGTCACCTCAAGGCAGCTTTGTGTTCATTAACAGAGGTAACTGAACTCAGAGCCGGGTGCTCACAGGCAAAACTCAGCTCCTAATTCCATCTTCTGTGGTTTCCCTTCCCGTTTCACTGCTGCCCCAAAGTTAATCACAGCAAAGGTAAGACAGGACAGCCCCCAGCAAAAGCAAGTTCTGGACAAGAGCAGTGGCAATGCCCGGCTGGAGAGGCTGAACCTTTGGGACCCCTCTGCTGCAGCTCCTCATCCAAAGGGATCCCCACCCCACACACCTTCCCATTGACAGATTCTGAGCAGGTGCCACAAACCAAGGGAGTCCTTCCAGCCATGGTGTGCTCCAAAATGCCCATCCCAGGCAGGCCCAGCACCAGGGAGTCCTTCCAGCCATGGTGTGCTCCAAAATGCCCATCCCAGGCAGGCCCAGCAGCACAAAGAGGTTAAGCACAGCTGTACCTTGCTCTCAGTGCAGCTGTGCAGTGCTGGCAGAGCTCTGCACATCCACACCCAGCCCCAGAGCAAGCTCCGAGTTCTGCAGGAGCTGCCTGGAGTTAATTAGCACGAGCTGTCATGTCAAAGCTTTTGGAGACGGGGCTCAGCCTAGAACAAGCTTGTAGAACCCGAACCATTTAAAAATGGTGAAATCTCTTTCCATTACCATCAACAAGGCAGTTTGTGTCGAATCACGTGGTGTATTGGCACCTTCCAGATCTATGGGAAGTGCTTTTCACATCCTCTCTGTGTGCAGAGCACGGCAGTGCCTGCTAACAGCCTGCAGACACGAGCGTGTCAGGGCTCCTCCTGCAATCCGTGCTTGTCACACACGTGCCACACGAGCTGATGTGTCAAACAAGGTGCAGAGCCACCAGTGACACACAGCCCCACGCACCCGCTCAGAGTGCAGCCATGAGACACCTGCTCCTGCACCATACAACTTAAAATCAACACAATCACCTGTTGCCCTGAGTTTTGCAGTTCCTCGATGTTTTCATTTTCTGTAAGAGTTTCTCACCACTTTCTGTAAACACAGCCATGCTTTGCTAACCGTGCTTTATTGTTTGCATTCCATTTCTCCTAGGCGGAGATGTTTTATGGATTTTTCCTTTGACCAGTGTGATTGAGGGGTGGTAATTTCCCTCTCCAATCCACAGTGGTTTCTAAGAACATATATAATAAAGTTTGGGGTCATTGGACCCTCTCTTTTTCTGCTTCTCTCTTGACAAAGGTCTGCGTGGTTCTTTTCATGTCCAAGTGCAACAATCACCTCTCCTTTTTCCTACTTCATGGTTCTGGATATGAAATACAGCCAATTGATGTACATGACATTGCCGCATCCTTACTGCTCACAGGTGCAGGTGGGCAGATGAATGAGGTAGCTGAGGTGCTGGCAGGGCTTGAATGGAAGAAGTAGGGTTTCAAGGCAAACCAAAGACCTTTTCCAGTGGGAAGTGGATCCTTGGTTCATTCTAGCTGTGCTCAGTGTTTTACCACACACGTGAAATAGTCCCAAACCACCAAAATTAAAAATAACTGGCAAACTCTTCACCTTCTGGGTGAAAAGCACTGGTGGAACACACACACAGGCTAAGTATTTTTAATTAATCTAATTCTGCATTTTGATCCACCCTCCTCTCCAACTCTTAGAAACATTTCCCTGCTCCCAAGAGAGAAGAGAACATCCCTGAGCCAGGCTGTGGAGGCCAAGGCAAGGAGCAGAGAGTGGGGACACCTGCCACAGTCACCAGGAGCCCAGCCCCATCCTCCTTCCCCTTACATAACCCTGCAGGAACCTGGTTTGTGCACAGAGCAGCACATCCAGGACCCCTTTTGCAGGGCAGCAGAAATTTCCATCAGGAAACATCTCAATTAAAACCCCGTTTTATCACCATGAGGCTGCAATCCCGTCTGGAAGTGCTTCCAAGCCAATATCCAAGCACTGCCAGGGCTTCCCTCTGTCGCTGGGGCTGCTGCTCTGCCTGTGCACTGATCACAGACAGCTGATTATTGCAGCTCATAGCTGACCTTTATCTAAAATTCCATTAAAGAGCTTTATTGACTGTAGTCTTGCAGGGTCTTTCAGGATTCACTGGGTCATTTATTCCCTGTCGGAGATCCAGCGCTTTTTAAGCTTTTAGAATTGCTCAAGCTCTAAGGAGGAGTTATATTTTTTTTTGTCATTTTGAACTGGTTTTAAGACTGTGTGAGGGGGTGGTTTCTTTTCTTCTCCCTCTCCAGTGTGGCTAGGGCAGAGGAGGTTATCTTAAGGCACATGAGAAGGAGGGAGAAGTTGCCACAATTCTTTCCAGGGCAGGGTGGCTCATGGATATGGATGCAGCAGAGCTGTGCACTGCCAGCAGCTCCCAGGGAAGAAGCTTTTTTCCCTTCAGCCAGCAGAGATTCAGGTCTAACTACTTCATACAGCATCCCTGTGAAATTTATAACTCCATACCATCATGTCAGGTTTTCATCAGCTACAGCCAATTTTTCTGGGCCTCGAGCCGGTCTCAAACAGAAATAACAAAAATAAAAGAATGGTTCAACCTTTCCTGAAAGAGGATTTATAGAAATGGTTCATTCAAGCAAAAAAAACCATTCTGGTGACAGCTCCCCAAGGCTTCATAGGAGTGTCCTGAAAGGATGTTACTCCCTTTCCCATTCAGTAACAAAAAGAAAAGAGAATAGTGGGAGGAAGACAATACAGGCATCAAATGAAGCAGGAGATCTGGAAAAAAAATAGAGTGAATCTGTCTTCGAGGAATATGAAATAGTGCTAAGTACTTGGCGACTGAACTGAGGTTGCACAGACACATCTGGCATTTCCAGACTTCGCAGTGCGTGGTATTTTTTATTACTATTATTTATCACTATTTCATGTTTATATTTAATCCAATGTACCTTCAGACAGAAAAGAGAAACCAACAATTTCAACATTCACCCTGGGCTTATTAAAATCTTGGGCTAAAAACCAAATTATTCCCAAGCCACCAGTAATGCTTTATGTCTGTGATTATTTCTAAATCTGAACCAGCATTTCTGATTTCAGAAGAGTATTTTTTTCCTTTCTCAACACTTTGATTTCTGCTGAATTTTCCTCCTAAAATGATGTTCCAGTTAATCATTTCTTCCTCTCACCAGTCATAATCCCAGTAATAATCCCAGTAACCGCTTCCCCATTCCTACCAGCTTGCTGAGGAGTGATGAAGGCCATGTGGAGCCTCCTCCTCACAGGCAGCCAGGCTGCAGCCCACAGTCTGTACTCTCTCATTTTCTATGCATTTCCAGATCCAAAACCTTCTGTTTTCTTTCCCTTGTTTGCTCTTGGCAGCTATTGGCAGGAGACATCCTCTTAATGATCTTTTTCTGGCCTTCTAGACGACTGCTCAGACTTCTACAGACCTCTCATTATTAACGCAGAAGCCTTGTAAGTCACTTTTAATGGTCTGTGCAATTTTTATTCCTTAGCAGGAGACATCACCTCCTCCATATGGATATATGTTTATTAATATAAATCCTTAATATCATTTTGCCTAGTGAGAACAATCAGTAAGGGTCTCCCAGCGTGTATCACACCTTGGCCTGGTTCATCCCCCAACCCAAAGGCAATTTTTGCCCAGCTCTGTGTGGAGCAGGGCAGGGAGCAGTGGATAATCCTTGTCCCAAGGCACGAGTGACACCGAGTTCCCAGGCAGGGTCCTGCTGTTCCCTGCAGCCCCAGCAGCACATCCTGAGCACTGCTGCCACCTCCATTCCCCTTCCCAGGCATCCATCACCTGGGCTCAGCCCCGTGCTGTTATTCCTGGAATATTTCCAGTCTCCAGCCCCATTCTGACTGGGCAGAAGAGGAGGATGGGTGGTTGGTGTTGGGGACGTGTAGGGAATGCCAACAGCCCCAGTTTTGTGTGGGACTCGACAATTTGCTGTTAATGCTCAGCTTTCACCAGCAGCACATCCTCGCTGACAGTTTAAATGGGGAGGCTTGGAAAACAGGCCAAAAATCCATTGTTTACTCCTAAAGTGAGTGTCCTCATTTCTTTCCTATAACCAAGGGGCAATTGTCCATTTATTTCATTAAACGTTCTCCTGCTGTACAAATTGACTCCCATTTTTCTTTTAAATACATCCTCTGAGTCTCAAGATGGAGTTAAATAATAACAAACACCACAGAAGAAATAGAAGCCATTCCCAGTGCTATTAGATGAGATTTCTGTTCTTCCAGTTGAGCAGGAATTGTTTTCTCCTGTCTCTTTTATAACTCCTCCATGTGTATCAGGAGACTTCTTCTGTTTAGCAATTAGCACTAAAGTCGCTGTTACCCCTTCTGTAGTCATGATTTCCATCTTTTCTTTCCTCGTTTACTACATTTCATCAAGTTTGTCAGTGAAACAGGAAACAGAGATACTTCAGCACCTCAAAGGACAAAAAGTTCCCGAAAATTTGTGACACTGAAGTATGTACGAGTTCTGCTGGAATCTCAAAGCTGTCCTTCATTTTTACCCCTTTTTTTTTTTTCTTTTTTTTAAACAAGGTGGCCCATAAAAGAGTTTAATCACAGCAACACAGCCCATTTCACCTACCTTTACACTTAAACTATGCTTAGTGACAACCCACCAAACATAATGGGCAAAATTCATCTTCCCAGATGGTGAATTTTGCAGTACAGATCAGACCAGCAAGGCCACAAATTAATCTCCAGTGTCATAAGAATTTCATGGCACACATGTATCGATCATCTGCTGTCGCTGTAGCACCCCAAACGGGTAAAGAACGACACAGTCCACGCTACTAAGAGATGATCCAAAGAAGTCTAATGGAAAATTGAACAACTTTTATATGTTAATATGCAGAAGCGTGTTAAATGGCATAAAGTAATTAGTCCCTTGGCCATCCACTCCTGAACCATCCGTTTCTAGATGTTTCTCTAGTTAAAACCAAAACAACCTTTGACAAACAACTGCAGGCGTAGAAGTTTATGAAAGTGTAACATTGTTTTAAATTCTTTAGATGAGAAAGGCAGGGTTCTTACAAAATGCTGAGAGAGCTAGGTGATCTTTTCTGCTGATGCTTTCCTGGTGTCCATAATCTGCCAACGACGCCAGCAATGCGAGTGGCAGGCACAGCACAGGCACTCAGTGCACCCCGAGTCCCCAAATTCTGCCCCGTGACATTCCTGGCTCCTTCACTGACACCAAGCCGTGCTGGCTGGATCCCAGCATGAAAATAAACAAATCACCAGACCACAGCACCACTGGAGCTCCAGCTCCACCTGAAATTCGAGTTATTGAATGAAAACAAATAACCAAGACGTAGCTCAAGCCAAGCAAAACCAGTTTGGATTGGTGGAAGGGACTGGAAGGGGTAGCTGGAGCTTCACAAACGAGCTGCAGTGTCACCCTGTCAGTGACATTTCTGGGAGGACAGGGATCTAACAGGGGGTATCTTTCAACACAGCACATTGCTGATTCAAGGAACTGCTTCCAACTGCTTTTCAGTTTCCAAGCTTGGTTAAGAATCACAGATTTCACCAAAACAAAGAAGAATCAGCTCCCATATGAGAATTGAAATTCAGTTCTGCTAGGGAAAAATCCAGCATAAAATAAAATACTATGCAACACAGCATGAAATAGTAAAGAGGTGCATAAAATTGAGCATAGCTGTTCCTTTGCATCCTGTCAGAGCTCAAGGCTGGCATCAAATGCTGTGCTGAGAGTGACTTGGTTTTGATCTATCCTCTCATTTGAGCCAGACCCTGCTACACTTACAACAGATATGATTAAAAACTATCAGTTATATTAGGCAAAAATATATTTCCCAAGGCGAACATTCACTTCGATGTTATTTTACTCTGGCTGTAACACACAGAAATTCTATGTATATAAGAACCTTCTGGGTTTTCACAGACATTAGCACTGAGCAGAAAAACAGGGAAAGCTGGTGAGGGAAACTGCATAAATCAGACGCAGGCACTATAGTGCTTGTATTTCCCCCAGCATCATTCCCTGCCTTCCATGTAAACTTCAGCTGGAAAATCTCTCCATGGACCCAACATATGTCATTCAAAATAATCACAGCAACAGTTGCTGGTGCTCTTTCCATTCTGAAGGACAGGTGAGCCACCAGCAGAATTGCATTTTGCCTCTCACTTTCAGCCTTCAACTGAAGGGTAAATAAAAATACTTTCAGTTTCTCTGATGAAAATCACAATGCAAGCAAAGCCAAATAAAAGCCCAGACAGGCTGGACTACAGAGAGCCAAGAGTGAATTTTGCAAGGAAATATTTCTGGGCGCGTAAAACATGCTGATTTATTGTAACAGAAACATTTCCTGGAGATTAATGGATTCCATAGATTTTTCAGAGAAGGAAATCCCCATGGAAACCTGCCTGCCTTCCCAGCAGCTCGGGAGCACAGAGATGGACGTTCCACATGTTGGGAGAGCACCTGGAGCCATGCAGATCCCAGGGGCTGTGGGACAAGGAGAGGTCTCAGCAGTACCAGGCTCTCGTGGCTCATCCTGGGGCTCCCCAGTCTGGAAGCTGTCTGCCCCCTCATTTTCTGCATCCCTGAAAACCAGCTTAGCCACTCGCTCAGTGCTTCCAGGACCTGTTTTGCTTTTGAAAGACAGCATTTCAAAAGTGTGTCTGCAAGTAGTTTTTGATTATTTCCCGGCCAGCAGAAATATCAAAACTCTACCCTTGCACCATTTGTTACGAGGTAAATGCCATTTTAGAAATTCGAGTGGAAAGAAAACATCCTCGTCTTAGGTAGTCTCTAATACCTTGGGAATTTTATCTGTGGTGTGGGGAAGAGAACAAAAACCTGCGAATTAAGAGCTGATGTTAAATCCTTGCAGAGCCTTAGGCAAATTCTATAATCTCTCTGCTCTAGCACTGAGGATCAATACACGCCTGCTGAAACCCCACTGCTCCGTGAGGCCGGTCCATCTCCTGACAGAGAACGCTGGCCAAATCCATATTTAACAAATTAAAAATAGTAAATCCATGGAAAAGCATGAATAAATTGTGTTTAAAGGAAGACACTTCCTGACCTAAACCTTTTAAAGTTTGGTCAAACCCCATTATATTTGTCACACATTTCTCCCCATCGGCAGCGCTGTGCTCTGAGACACTTGTCCCCACTCAGGCAGCAATCTGTAAGGTTATTAATATGCATGTGCTATTTCACAAATGCTGAACGATTTGAAAGTGCTGCATGAGGTTTGCTGTCTGTTTTCTCAACATCTGTCCCCAAAGTGCAGCTCTGTCATGTTCTGCTCCCATCGTTCTCGGATCAAGAAGTTAGGAGTAAGGCATGAGTCTGCTCTGAGGTTTCCTTGCATGGGCTGCAGCTCCTTCTTTCCCACGAGTCTCACATCCTCACAGCAGATGACACTTTCCAATTACCTTTTGGCCCTTTTATTCCCCTAGTTTGGCTCACATTTCTCTCTGAATTTGGTCCCTGTGCTGCTCTGAACCCAGAGTCTGACAGCTAAGGACGTAACAAATATGCAGCACTAACCCTCGGGGTGGTGAGAAATGCCTGAATTCTCCTCTTACAGGCAGATTCACAAGTAAAGGTCAACAGAGTCCCAAACTTAAAACAAAAATGGGCCACGAAACAAGCAGTGAAAAGCCTGAAGAAGCAGGATGGGCTGATCTTATAGGAAAACTGAAGACAACTTAAGAAGTTTGGCCCCAAATCCTGGCTCTGCCAAAGGATTCCTACACAAGCTGAGGCACAGCTCGTTTTCTCACCTCTCGGCTCCCTCATGTACAGTGCAACAAAAGAGTTCCTCACCACATTTGACCTGTGCAAGATGAATCCAATGCACTTTGGAAAGATGATAATAAAGTCGATAAAAATAGAGGAAGCTTCGCCAAAGAAAAAGAAAACCCTGATGCAAACTTTTAAGCAAAACACATTGCAGCAGTTACCCTGGCTGACTTACAGAGGCAGAATTTAAGAGGCAGAATTATGACTGGAAGCAAACAGAATTAAAACAAGAAATAATCAAACCAACATTTATAGCTCGTACTTTAAAATCAATGCCCATGTTCCAAAAAGTGTCATCCACACAGATAATTCAAGACTATTTATAGTTTTCCCCTGTTGAAGAGGAAATGCAGAAGTTCTCTCAGGAAAACACTGAATATAACCAAAGATATTACACCCAGCATTGATTTGCCCCTATTTGTTTTGCATACAACATTTAAAAAATTCTCTTACCTTAATACAAACTGGTCCGCCAGTGAGTAATCAGCCAGGAAAACGTGGAAGGTCACAATGTCACCCTCTCTGACTGGGCTGAGTGGTAAGTGAATAACAATATTTTCATCCACCCTCAGTGAAGACTGCTTTAATTTGTCTTGATTTGGGTAAACAACGATGCTACCAATCCTCTCCATGGCTGACAAAGCTTGCTGTTCATTATCTTCACCTGCATGGATATTGTTTTCCCATTTTGCATCCTCTGGAGAACATTCCCCATCCACTGCGTAAATCTTATAGAAGAGCTCCACAGTAATCCCTTCCAGGGAGGTTGTTTCCTCTGAAAGCAGGGGTGGAGGGGAGCTGAACCAGCTGGGAGACAATTCCAACTCCACAACGCATAATCCCAGGTGACCTGTCAATCTGCAGCTGGCCACCACTTCTCTAGACTCCAGGAAAGCAAACATCTTCACGCAAGGCAGCATCTCCTCAGAATCGTAGTCATCCCAGTCCTTCCCCGCAATATAGAACAAGGTTTGGATTTTAGGTTTGTTGGAATAGATGGAGCTGTTGATTATGTGAGATTTTAATTTCCAATTAAAAGTGAATTTATTTGTGAAACCAAAAGATGCAGAAGTCAGCATGAGGTCCAAGGGAACGGGTTGTTCAACAGAAAAGGGTCCATACGTGGCATTTAGGACAGGTGGCTGTTTGGCTTTGTATATAAAGAATGAATCCACCCTAGACTGCAAACTGGAGTTCCTCATGATATCCTGGTTGGCTTCTTTGAGGAAGAAGAAAATATCAGCATTGGAGATGTGAGGGCTCGCAGGGAGATACGTTGGCAGGTTTGAGAACCTCTGGATGCTGTCCATGATCCCTCCTCGGCTCTCCACCACTGCAGGCCAAAGAGAAAAGGAAACAGAAACACAACTCAAATGTTTGCTCAGCAAGGCCCTCTGTTTCTGACAAAAGCAATGTGTTACAGGAGATCAATACTGCTGGCCACAACCACGGAACAATCTGACATGGGTACCACAGAATAACACTTCTGGTTCAAAGCTCAGGCTGGAAACATCCCATTGCATCAGCTGTAAGCTCCCCTTCCACCTTCCCCAGCCTAATATCTACCCAAAAGCCATTACTCAAGTACTGGATACCACAAAGAGGGGATTGATTGGCCAGATCCCAAATTAAGTTCCAAAACTTCTTATTGACTTTTTATTTTCTTCTTTTATCATCAGATCAAGCTTTCAGCTTCTTCTCACCCATGTTTCAATAAGAAACTGGCATATTGAATATTAGCAGCAGTAAAACAGAACAGTTTAAGCAGTAAAAACAGAACATTTTCTTTAATCTAACCATCACTAAGACACAATGCAACGAGGGGTTGAACATCTGCATCACTCCCAACCCATTCTGCCAGGTCAGCAGCTTGGAAGTTAGTGACAACCTGACAAAAGCTTTGTGTTCTTGAAACCAAAACTTTTCACACTAAAATTTATGGGGTTTGATAGAGCTCTCAGTGGGATGGATTTAGAGGGAAGAGTGAACTTGAGAGAAGGAGAAATCCTTTATACACAGAAGGTTCTCAGACACTTCGAAGGATTTTTCTGTTTAATTCCTGAGGAGAATGAAACACATTTGGAAACCACAGAAGTTTCTCTACAACACAATGGTCAATCCTCCTGCCAGCACTGAGCAATTTTTCCCAGGAAAGAAAAGATTCCAGAGGGAGGGAGGGATCGAAGAGACATCTTTGGTTTGGGCTGATCTCTAATTAATAGTGAGATATATTCAATCTGGACTGTGATTCTACCAGAAACAGTGGCTCTTTCAAACTAACAATTCCTACGCTCCAACAAAAAGCCAGTGAATCCAAGCTCCTGGGACTGCCTCCGAGGCAACAAACAGAAAGCCAATGAATTAAAATGCAGCAGTTCCAGAATGCAGGAGATAACAAAGGCACAATGACAGAGCCTAAGGTCAAAGCTCTCGTTGTCTCTCGCTGAGCTGAGTGGTGATTTCACTGTCTGTCAGGGCTGGGCACAGCAGATACACAGCACACAAACAATTACACCTGTTCAAGCCAGATGACTCAGATACTTGCAGCCACAATTTAGCAGAGATAAAAGCTCTAATATTTAAGCTTTTTTTTTCAGGTTGTGTATTTTTAAAGCCTACATTTATCAAAGACAGATTCTAGGGCAAATCCCATCCATTTGACTTTGCCCCACTCTTGTTCTCGAAATTCTGGTCATTTATTTTTCAAGAGTTTGATATTATCTCCACTTGTTTAAATGCCTCTCATTTCACCACAATACTTCTGCCTTTACTTGTGCTGTACATTTATTTGTGTCAAGGGGTTTTTTTCAGCCATTGGAATATTCTTTGTGGGAATGAGTAAACATGCAAAAATACACAAAAGCAGCCAAAAAATACCTCAGCAGGAAACACTCTCCCAACAATCTCCTGTCTCACCACCGCACGTGGGGATCAGGGTTTCCTCTCAGCTCCACAGGCAAATACAAACTCAGCCCCACCCGGGTGTCCCCTGCCTTGCTCTCCTGCAGAAACATCAGCCCCTCTCTGGAACACCCCACGGTGAAATGCAGAACCCCAGATGATGAGAAACCTTCTCCTCCCTTCCCCGTGTGAGCCCTGACCTGGGCCAGCTGCCAGTGGCATCACACATGGGACAACCCATTTTCTGCTCAGGAAAATTGACCTTGGTCCTTTTCCCCTGCACATCTTTCATCCAGATGTGGATGGTGAGCAGCAGGTGCTCTCCCTGCCCAGGCAGAAAGTCACCAAGGGATGTTTCAGCAGCCCCATTTCTGCTCTGTGATTTATTTATAGGGCACTTTGACACCTCCTGCCATTGTGCAACTGCCCAACTTGGGTGTCAAAAGTGAACTTTGCTCCTGGGAAAGCTGCAGCAGACATGGAAGGAAGGGTATCTTTTCTTTGCTAAAAATTCAAGTGCAGACAAGCCCCTTTCTGGATTAATTGTAAATAAATTGAACTACATTTGAAAGCAATACTTTTGAGAAGTTGCATTTATCATAAAACGTTTGCAGCCATACAGATAAGCAATCAAGCAGATAAGCAAGGACCCAGAGCAGCAGGAGTGCCCTCTGATTTCTGGAGCAAGAGCTAAAATCTCCTTCTCCCAAGGCACACCAGGTTGCAGAGGAGATTTAAACACTGACATGGTTCCAAACCAGAAACAAGACAAGGCTTAAATGCATTTGTGTTTACATTAAAGGACTCCCACACACATTTTATGCAGATATTTTATCTCTCTCAAGCAGTGATTTACAGGAAGTTTAAAAGGTATGTTTTTCCCTTTCCTCCATTTCATTACAGTGGCAACATTCAGTGCCTCTGCTCAGAACTGGTACGAGGACCAGGATATCATCCCGCTGTAACTCAGACCAAATGAGATACAAATTTTGTCTGAAGGCTTATATGGGAAGCCATAAACATCACTAGACAGGGCTGGGCTTTGTCCTAGAACCAGCCTGCAACGAAATATGATATCTGAATTTAGCAGCATTTTATGACGCTGTAGGAACATCTAAAAAGAAATACTTCATCCGATGGCAGGCCAACACCCCACCTTTTTAATTCAGCACATCAGCACCACAGCATCAATCTCCTCACAGCAACAATCAGAAAGCAGACACATTTGGAGCTTTCTGGTGTGCAATAATGCGATGAAAACATCACCTGCTCCTTTAATAAGCACTCCTGCAAGATCAAAGAGGGCAGAACATTAGACCAGAACATGGGTTAGGTCTAATTAGGTACCAAAAGAGAGCAAGAGTTGAGGAAAAGTAAATGGAGACCAAATGAGCATCCCCAGAGCCCTGTGCTTTCTCACAGGCAGAACAGCCTGGTTTGCTCAGACTCCTGGGGACTGGGGGTGTTGAGGGGAGATGTGTGGAAATAAGGCACTGTTGGAGGTGAATTGAGATATTTCGTTTGAATTTCTGAAAAGTTTCCCCTTGTAACAGGTTCTGTGCAGGTGCTTTGCCCCTGTTGAGACACTTATTTGGATCAGCCGACCACTGACCCCTACAGCAACAGGTCAGCCTTTAAAACCCCATCCCTGCAATTTTATGCCTAAAATCCCTCCCTGCAGAGCTGGGCAGTGCCCTCACAGCCCAGCTCATTCTGCACACTCTGAGAGCACAGATGGAATGAAAACAGCCTGGGGATGTTTCTGGGGTGCAGAGAGAGAGGAGGCCCCATGCACAGAGCTGAGCATGCAGTGCTGTGTGTCAGAGATGTCCCTTCCTGGTCCTTACCCAGCTCAGGCCTCAAATGAAACTTCTTTTCTCTTCTCTTGATCATCTTTTATCTAACCATAAAATTATCCATCACTTTTGGTTTTAATCTCGCTTGACCCTAGACTGCCATGCCACAAAAAGCAGCACGAGACTAAAACAGATGCAAAGCCACAGCTGCAGGTCAGACTGTGCCATAAAAATCTGCCATTCCTGGAACTCAAGATTTCATTGAAGCTACATTTCTTAGGTTTCATATTTTTACTAAGAAGTAAAACAGGTATCCTGCTGGAAAGGTAGTGGTGGCAGTGGCAGGTCAGCATTAAAAACAATGAATCTGTTTTAAGTTGTAGTAAGAGGAAAGTTTTTTAAAATCATCATTTTGCAACTAAAAAGGAAAATAGCTCCTGATGGAACATAAATCCAAATTTCATATCTAAATCTTCTCTCTGCTTTAGCAAACTACTTAACAGGAGCCAAGTCTTCCATAAGCCATCAGTAATTCTAAAGCTGGAGGTGCAAGGAACAACAACTGTTTAAAATTGCAACTCTTTCAATATCCTTTTTCTCTGAAAACAAACAAGAAGCCAATCCTGCACCTGCGGAAAAACTGTGAAAATGTGAAAATTCATCTTTCCTGCAGCATCATCAGAACTGTAGAGCGAGATCATACAGACACTCCTCTTTGTAAAAGAGGAGTAATTTCAAGTAATGTGGTGCCAGTAAGTGCTATGATGTTATCCATGACTCATAGAGGCAATCAATGGCTTGTCTGTACAGGAGAAAAATCGCCAGCCCCTCCCACCAGCCCTCACTGAAACACCAGAAAGATCAAACTACACATGTACATTATTCCACTGTAAAAATGGCTCTATTCATAACAATTATTTTGTTCTGCAATTGCAGGCATTAGCCGTGAATAAAAACACACTATATCCCAGAAAAGGGTGTCCACACAAGGAAAGCTATTCTGGAACTCATAAATTATAGGAAAATAATTAATCCTGGACCAGCTGTGTGGGTCACTTTCTCTGATACAGGCAAGGGATGCTGTTCAGAGAGCCCAGCAGTGAGAGGTTGTTCAGGGTGGTTTGGCCTGGCTACAGCTGGGAAAACTCTGACTCCTGAGCCTGGCAGGAGGAAAAGGAGGAGGATGATTACAGTGTTGAAGTCTACTACGAGTTTAGACATCATTTGAGCACTATGAGTAGGCTAAGTCTGGGTTGTGTGAGGATTTAGGGAGCCTGGATGAACACCCGCCTCGTGCTCTCCCTGACTCACTCAAAATTTAATGAAATACCCAGGAAAGGAGAGTGTCACTGTTTACTTCCCACATTCAGAGCCCATCCTGTGACTCATCTCCTCAGTTTTACATTCGTAAGGAAAATGAGAAGAACCCTCCACTGTCCCCCTGAGGGGTAAATTTCCATCACCCAACTGAACTAGGAAAAATTCCATCACCTTCCATTCACAAACAAGCCTTACTCCTTTAGTGCTTGACGTCATTATCCAGTGAACCACACTGGCACAGGAAAAGAGCCATAATGACAATTAGTGTTTTCAGCTGCAACAGAATAATTTGAAAATACAAATGATACTGCAAGAAAGAGTTAAGAAGAGCTCCCAGTATATTTTTAACATTAAAGTCAGACCAGAAGCTGTCAAGATATAAAAAATAATAGTGTGAGAAAAGATGATAAAATCCCTTAAAGCTTTTCTCATTCTTTCTTCTTCTTATCCTAATTTGATGTAAGGATAGAAATTGATGTAGGACTCACAACCAATTCACAGTCCTTACATTCAATCTTGATTACACATTTGTGGAGACAGGGATTCGCTTTGCAAAACATTGCTGGTCCAGCAGCTTGTTTGGAAAGACAAGAAAAAGGATGCAATTTGAAAAAAAAAAAATCAACTTAATCCAAACATCTAAAACTGAAGAGAGGTTAATTATCTTTTGTTGGCTTGGGACAATGTCTCACATCCTTATCTCCAAATGTCTGAGTCAAGCTTCTGTTGCCCAGTGTGCAGCTGCACACTCTGGGCACTCTGCTGGAGCTGGCCCATCCCATTCCAGGAGGGTGTCAAAGCCCAGCCACGCTCCAGCCTCCCTTTTGATAAATCAGGGAATGTCCAGAATCCATCCACCCTGTCCCAGACGCTGCAGGGTGAGAGATGAGCCTCGGGAGGAGCCCATTTCCCCCAGGATCTCTGCACCAGTGCAGAATGCCTGTGGGCACAGCAGCCCTGCCACACCTGAGCTGTTGGCTCCCTCTTCACTAAAGCTTCTCCTCCCAAAAATCCTAGAGGCTTTTATTTCTCCCTCTGAACCCTGCACAGTGGCAAACATGATAACCAAGGCACCTGGTTTTATGGACTGGAGTAGCAGAGAAAGAGCATGCCTGTTTACCCAGCACTCCGCTTCCAAAAAAGCTTTAAAGCAACATCTCCGGCCTCATAAATCTTTTGTCTACTAAAATACGTTTTTAAGTGCAAAATTAAACCATGCATATGAATGAAACCCCTGATCAGGCCACACACTCAGTCATAAATTGTATTATTGTGTTCCAAAGCAAGAGGAGTGCTTTGCCTGCTTGCCACTGCCAGCAGATTAAGTTGGGTGGTGAAGTTTCTGAGCTGGTGCTCACGAGAGTTTTCAGCTTGCCTGCATTTTGCACAGTCACCCATACTGAAAGACATATGTGCAGCAAGGCCACCTACAGATAGTAATAAAACCGTGCTGTCTGAAAGGCTGCCTATAAATCTTATTAAAGTAATCCCTTCCCTGAACACAGATTATTACATTCACCTTTATGGTAGAATAAAAATTAATTTTCTCAGCTATAATAAGTGTATGATAAGAAGGCATCGCTTGGGACTAAATAAAGATTATAATTAACTCCAACTGAATAAATCTAAATTTAGCTTGGACTAGCAATTTGCTTTCATGCATTTTCCTCTACGACTGAGTGAATAGGTACAGAAGGATTAGCATCCCATGCCACTTCCAGCACTGCTGTCACAGAAAGGACTGGGGCAGAGTGTAATCCAATACCCAAAAGGCCTGAAGATTAATTCAGGGTTCTCTATCAGCAAAAGTTTGCAAAACTGGAGAAAAACAAAAAGGCTCAAAATTGCCATTAGCCTGCCAAGGAAAACATTGGAGTCCAGAGGGAATAATTCCCTGAGCTGTGGAAGGGAGTTCCTCCCCTATCACACCAGCACAGCCAAGGCCACCTCGCTGCAGACACCCACACAGCTGCTTTGGCTGCCCCACCTCGGAGCAGGGAGGGTGCAAAGAAAGGAAATCCCTGTGAGTTTTCTCATTTATTGTGGCTGTTGCAATGGCTCAGGTTGCTCTGCTGGGCTGATCACTGGCCTAACTTGCCATTTGAGTTTCCATCAGGGCTGTTAATGTGGTGGTTAAAAGTCACAGGCTGCTCTTGGCAAGTTTCTCTGCACCCCTTATACAAGAGCAACAGGGAAATTGTCCTGCCACTTACAATTAGAGGCATTAGTACAGTGGCTAAAGGTCACAAATTCATCAGCTGAAAGAACTGAAGGACAGAGCTACTATAGCAAGTTAAACTGAAGTTTAAAAAACACCTGATTAACCATGGAGGGGTTTTGTTCTGGTTACCTGGAGAGAAGAAACAACTGCTAAAGCAGCTGCCAGCACTGACAACCCCTGTGCATCCCTCCTGGCACCTGATAAATAAGGTTTGTCACGGCCACTGGAGGTTCTCATTGCTAAAAAGAAGGTTAGGAGAGGGCTCCCTACCATTATCCGAAGCAAAACTCATTTTCCCTCAGTGATATTTCACAAACAACAGAAAATGAATACATGTATGGGAGTGTGTGGATATATTCTCCAAATAACAGAGAGGCTTTACAAGGCAAACACATCCACTAAAGGCACCAGGTGATTGCAAAAGTAAATCTTTTAAATATATGCTCTAAACCATTAGCCAACTGTGAAATATTTGTATTCAGTGTCAAAACATCGACACGTCACACAAAGCCAAGAGACTGACAGGAGAAAGGGCAGGATTTATGTTAGCTGGGGTCCATCTGTCATGGAGATAGGAAAGCTGAGAGAGAGTCCTTTTATTAAAATCACTCTCTGGCTGCAGATATTGATCTAAGCAGCTAAGGTTGCACAGCAAAGTGCGTCCCCATTTCTCACAAAGTTGCTCCCTGGCACAGCAGGAAAGGACTGGGGTAAATGCCCTCACCCCCCAGCAAATGGCACCCCAAAAGGATGGGCAGAGAACAAGGGGCACTGCTATAAACAGCATCCCACAACACCACAGCACAGCTGCCTTCCAGGAACTAGAAAGTCCCTCTCAACTCCTCTTCCCAGATTTTCAGGAAGCCTATTTTGCTCCCCAGATCACTGAGGCAGGTTGCCATGACTCTCAGATTGAGTTCAGCATTAAAGCAATGCAGAGAAACACAGTGCTGAATGCATTTCTCGCAGTCCCATTTTGAGGAGCAAATGTTATTTCAAAGGGATCCTTCCCTAAATCTGCTGCAGCATTTTCCATTTTTCCTCTAAGCAATAATTTCTCCCCTGGTTTGGGCTGATCCCTCAGCCTCTGGAGGACAGAGATTTTTGGCTGTGCTTCTCTTTACAAACCCCACCTTCTGACTGTAGTCAGTGGCCTTGAGTATTACACCTAAACCCAAAATCAGTTTATTTTAGTTCCTGCTGCTGTTTGCAGGCAGCAGCAGCAAAATGAAGGAAAGGAACTTGATGTTCTACATACTACAGACTTTCTACATTCCTGCATCTACAGGTGACACAGGCACATCATTTCAGAGCACTTCTGATTCTCCCCATGTAAGCATCTCTCTCGGGAAATACTGGAAAATTCCTCGCATGAGCCGAAAATTACAGGATATTAAAATGCTGATTCTCCAGAGACATTGTCAGAAAGCAGGAAGGCTGGTCCAAAGCCTTTCTCCAGAACAATGGGCTTTCACTGGATTCTCCATTCTGTTGTTTCAAAGCTCTTGGAGGAAACGAGCTCGGAAGTGATGGGCCCAAAGAGCCGCGTGAAACCACAAAAGCAGCTTACAATAAACCCCCTGTAAAGTTATTAAGAACTCGGATATGTCTTGAATGCACAGAAAATCCTCTGTCTCACCAGCACACAGCCATATCCCACTGGGACTGTAATCCCACGAGAGTTTGTGCCACGCGTGGCCCTGCTGGGGACCGTGATAAAACAGAACAGAGACACCCCCAGCAAAATCCGGGTAGGGCAGCAGCCCCACAGCTCCCCCTGAGCACTGGGAGCGATTCTCCTCTCAGGGATGGTGACCCCGACTACCCACGCTGGTTTTGGGGACTCGTAGTGGTGTAGTGCAAATTCCTGCTGAAACCTTCGCAGTGTTTAGGTCTGTGGAAAGAAGTCAGCTTTCACTTAGGTCTGAGTGAACTCCAGAGGTGCAGGCTGCTGCCTCCAGCAAGATTTGTGTCCCCATCCTGCAAACACACAGGCACAGATACCATTTCAGGTGTGTGCAGCCTCGCTATGTCAGGGAGTTCTCCCACTGGGAAATTTCAGCATAAGCTACAAAGTTCCAGGACAGAGACCTGCGAGGTCATGCAGCCCTTTAGCAGCTTCAAAAAAGGCTGCACAGCTTTACAGATTGCCCACTATTAGTTCAGAGATTTCTGGGCCTTGTTTCTCTGAACCCAGGCTTCAACCTGCACTTTGCATTGCTCTCACCAGCAACCAATACTACACCAGGCAGACTCCCAGAGCAGTTTGTGCTCTCTGAGTCCCACAGGAGCAACCACACGGGCCTGATTCTGCAGTCCCAACATCACTGAGTTGTCAATTCATGTCTGCCTCTTAAGGAACAGCACATGAAAACACGAATCCTTCCTTTCTAATGACAGCCTGTTTGTTTTTTTCCCCTTCCCAAAATACCCAGAACAAAAGTTTCTGTTTTGTCTCAGATTTCTTTACTTAATTCAACATTTTTTTTTTGGAATGACAACAGCCTCGAGCAACTCCATTAATTTGTTAGGGAGTGAGAGAGCTTTGCATTCCAAGTGTGATTGCTGACCTGCTCCCCTGCTTATTCCAACAGTCCTGCTCAAGCACATCCCGGTACCAGAACAAAGCATAATTTTTCATACTTGAATGCATTATTTTACTTTATGAATACACATTTGACACATTTTATGAATTCACGGCAGATGCTGTCAGAAAGGACAAAATAACCCTCCCCCGATGCCGCTTTTCTCTTACTACAGCAATCAAAGGCTGCAGCTTGTCATTCACACGTGGAGAACGGCTCCTCTCGGGGAGAGCAGAAGGAGCCTGCAGCCTCACCCAGGACTTCTTGGGTGTTTGTTTCTCTTTTGGTTGCCAATTCGCAATTTAGAGTTTGATTTTCTAAGCACAATGGAAATTCCCAATAGCTCTGGAGGAGGCAGTTCAAGGAGATCTTGTCAAAATATTTGTGTGTAAAGAGAGTGAAACCTTATTATGACTTTCATGCTGTGAGGCACCAAATACAGTTACCTTGCTCACAGACAGTTATTAACTTCCAGGCAAAGAGTAAAAACTCTTGAGCAAAACCCAAACTTGGATGAGGTCATACTTGCTGTGTGGTTCACTCGTGTCAATGTATTAATGCAATAAAAGATAATGAGCATTAGCTGACAGCATTTTCAAACCCTCCAAGAGTCAAGAGGAGTAAATTAGATCAGATTTGAGATTGCCTGAGAAGGCAAAAAGCTGGATCTAATTCTTTCCTCAATGACAGGGGGATTATAAAATTGAATAAGAGTCACAGGACATCACTATCACAGCCCAACATGCCTGGGCACAGCGTTTGGGTGTGCTGAGGATGCAGCTCATCACAGCTCAGCATCAGCATCTGCCCATTTGAAAATGCCATCATGGGCAGTGACAGGGACAGCAAAGGAGCCGTGTTCACCTTCTGCTTCGTGGCATCACCTATAAACCTCTGTGTGGAAACATCACAAGTGCAGTTCAAGCTTGAGTCAATTCCAGTTCAAGTCATATCTTATTACATCCAGTACTGCTCACCTACCCACAGCCTAGAGAATAAAATTCTGCAGAAATTCAGCATCCAGGTCACTTCAGCACTCTGCTTAGTCTGCCATTTCTATCTAGAGCCAAGCACATAATTCTCACTGCATAATTTATCCATGGGATTTTGCCCATGGAACAGCCAAAGCAGATAACAATTTCTTCATACTTTTTTATTTTTTAGAAAATTCATTCAACTTCTCCTCTGCTTCTGAACTCTGCAAAAAGATTATGAACCTCTGGTTTTACTCTTCCAAAGCTTGAGCTCTCAGCCAGCTGTGATCAGACAGATTAATTCACCTCTTGTTCGGTCTTCTGCCTTTAGCTATTCTTGCTTCCTGAGTGGAGGGAAATGTGTACAAGCACTAAATCTCAAACATGCTATTCTAACATTTGGATTGCATTATTCTAGAGATAACATATAATCCTATCATGATATGTAATAAATTAACATTTAATCTCATATCAGAGAGTTCAAAGGGATCAGAGCCAGCTGGTGCTAAAATAAGCATTTGCTAGAGGCTGCAAGACTGGGAGCTGAGGATGAGATGTGAGATCTGAGCTGCTCTGATGCTTTGGCTTGGCCAGAGTGGTTGGCAAGGAAAGGACCAAATAAACCCTGGAAATGAAGGGGACCATCTCTGAAACCAACCAACCCGTGCCCTTTCACTGGCAGCGAAGTCCTTGCAGGCCTTTTAACAGCAGGAGAGGAGAATTTCCCCCCTCAGAGCTGAGAGCAGGGAAGGTGATCAGCACACAGTGCTGCTCTGGGGATTCACTCATTCCCTGTTTGTCAAGGTGCCTGGAGATGTGCTGAGGCTGGGAACAAGCACCAAGCCAGGGTTGAGCTCTCTCCAGCTGCAGAGAAACACAACAATCCAATTTTTTCCCCTGGCCCTCCCTTATGCACACACAGAACTGATGCAGGGTGTACAATTTCAACACAGAGAAGGCAAAAATAATTTTTCATTTTGTTTCCCTCTCACCGTGCCCTCATCACACAGCTAATACACCGGCCACTGCACAAGCTTCATTAATAATGACAGCTGTTAATAAAGTTTTATACATAGAGACTTCCTTATTAAATGCACCCGGTGAGTCTGCTGGGAGGGATTTGTTTCTCTGGAGACAGGCACAATTAAACCCTGGGGAGAAGATGCAGCCTCCTGAGCCAGGCAAGGCACTGATGATAACCAAGGGCTGCTGACCCAAAAAAGAGCAGGGAGAACCCCCTGACTGGATTCCAAAGTCCCTCCAGCTTTCCCCAAGCCCAGATTTCACTGTTAGGGGAAGGGGATAAAGAATTGTCTTTATCTTCCCAAGTGCTCCATGTGCCACCTCCCCTGTCCCAGCCACGTCCGTGGCCTGGTACATTTTTCTGAAAACCTGTAGACCTTAATCTTTGTTCGTGGGCAGCAGCAGGAAAAAAACCATTGACATCAGTCAGATTCAGGTCTTTTCTCTGCATCCAAAGACACACTTCACTGCTCCATCTCAGATTGGAATACACTGTAAAAAGAAGACTCAGATAGCCAAGAGAGGCAAGAATCCATCAGACACAACAGCATTTTTTAAAAATCCTGTCAATTCTCTCTGTTAGTTTTTAGTGAAGACACATCAACTTCACTGCCAAATTAACTTGAAAGCAAAGGCAGCTAAAAAAAGGGGGAAAAAAGAAAATTAGACAGGACAGCCAATAAAAATATACAGTGAGAGGAGTTTCACAACTCAATACTGACCGCAGTTCTTGTATCTGAAGAAAACTTAATAAATAAAAATAACACAAAAATTTGAAGTGTTACAGAGTTATCTTTGCTCTGGCATTTAACACACATTTCTATTACCCTTTCTCGATTAGCCAAATGAAGATCAATGTATCTATAAAACTCAATGACATGTTAATGCAAACCTTAAAAAAGATAAAATGCCTTTTATCTCAGTCTTAGGAAAACCTAATAAAGAATTAACAGTCCATGAAGCTGTGGAATTTCACTCAAGGCTTTTCTTTATGCCAGGACTTCCTACTCCATTATTTTTTAATGGACAGGTTTCCCCAGGCTTTGGGACATGTCAGTACAATTGTACATTGTCATTAAAATTGGTCCTGCATTTTCCTTCAGAGCTGGGGTAGGAACTGCATTGTAGTGTGTGAACTTAAAATACAGACAACACCCACAATGCACCAAAAGTGCAAATCTAGAGCAAGTGTGAAATAAATATGGAAAAAAAATTGCAAAAAGTAATGATTTTGATAATGATCTGACAATTAAAGAATTTGTGAGGTAAAATTTCCACCTGCAGGATGAGCACTTTGGATCAGAACTCATTTGGAACATCAGCATTTCAAACATATATCAGAAGCAACTGCCAGGAACCTACTAACACCACACTGGATGTTGAATCTTTAAAGGGAAGCAGACAAATATCAGCCTAGGACTTTGCTCAAGATGGGTTTTCAGAATTAACAAGCCTTCAGTGAGTGACACAGGCCACGCCAGGAGCTGGGATCCATGAAGCCAGACACCCCCAGCCTCAGTGGGAAGCTGGTCCCATCCCAGTTCCCATCTATATTTATTTCTACTGACACACACACAGCAGCACGATCAGAAATCTCAAATGCCAGCACTTAAAAGACAAATCAAATCCAACACTTCTGCACACAGTTAAAAAGTTGCTTGTTCTCCAAAGGGCCTGAACACCTGCAGCTCCCAGTGACACCAAAGGAAATGCAGGTGCTCCCCACCTCTGCTGATTGAGGTCGGCTTGGCTTGGGTGCCAAGGAAGGGACCCACTCCTTTTAGACACCCACGGGCGATTCTGAGGCCACAGTGCCCAGCTGCAGCAGGATGCTTGTCACGGGGGAACGTGCCAGCAGAGGAGAGGCACAACACGGAGCCTGAGCTCAGATACTGCTCAAGGCTGACAGGTTTGGCCGTGTGAATCAGCACAGGGAGGAAAGAGACAGCAGTAGGCAGGAAAAACACTCCCAAGGAAAAGCAGGAGGCAACAGTCCAGGAGAGAGCAATGGGAAAAGCAGTGAGCAAAGAGGAGGTGGCAGGAGCAGAAATGAAGTTTGACTGTACACAGACTGACAACTCACTATTTCCATTAAAAAACACCCCCAAGCCATCAGTGATTGGTCCAAAAAGCTACAAACCACTTTGAAACCTTTCTTTCCCCTCTGGGATGAGGATGTCTTGCCCTTAACCCAGCTGGGTCAGGTAGAAAAGCTTTCCTGCCTCGAAGGTCCCTCCAGCACAGCATTGTGCCCCAGGAGCTGCACTGTTTGTATCCATTTACCTGGGACCATCCTCACCTCCCCTTCTCCCCTGCGTTGGGAGAGCAGCTGCTTCTCCCAGGCACTCTGAGATTAATTATTCTTGGCTCTTCTCCTGCACGGTGCCTTGATCTGGAAAATTTATTTAGATAACTTCTCAGGCAGCATATTTATCTGCTGGCCTCAACATCTGCCTGAACATAAAAGTCAACATCTGACTGATGACAAATGTCATGCCAATTAGGTAGAGACTGTCCTCTGCCAACCTCACCAGCCTTGTTCTGGTAGACTTGGATCTCATGGCAAGGAGCCTGAGTGTGTCCCCTCTTTCCTCCTTGAGGAACAAGCACAGGTCTCAGCCAGAGTGAGAAATCAGGCACGGGACAAGAGGAGAGGGCACCCTGTCCCATCAGGACACAGGGACAATGCTGCATTCTGCCCCCAAGAACAATGGCAATGGTCTGTCAGTCAGATGCAGCAGCAGAGAGATGAGACCCAGTCTGGGACAAGAAGAAAGACCAGCAAACACACCAGGGAGGGAAACGCACACATCTCCATTTCTGCAGTGCCACCCCGAGCACCGAGGACATTCAGGCTCCCTCAGCACCCACACTGTGCCACCATTTCAGCCCAGGGTAAGGAGCTGTCCTGCTGTGAGAGGATGGAAACAAGGCTGATGCACTGAGCCCCAGGTGTTTCTGCCTCTCCGTGCACGGATATGGAATAACAGCCCCCGATGCATCTCGCACTGCAAATTCATTTGCTGGCAGAAAAGCTTATTTTGCCATCTTTACTCACCCATCCTCTCACACACAACAAGTACATTTGGATCACCAAGGTGGGATGTTAAATTAATCAACAGGAAGCACTGCCTCCCAAAGGCAGCCTATTCCAGATCTATTCCTGGCCAATCTTCAAGGAATGTTCTTCTACTCATACAGAAAATGTGTAAGAACTGCAAACACAAGAAAATACTGCTCTGTGCGGCAGGGTTCAGACCAGCATCCTTTGTTGCCTGACGTGGAAAATTCCGTCACCCCACCTAACAAATGTCCCTTCCAAGAGTCACAACTTTCAAGAATTCTTATAAAAACCTGCTGCAAGCTTGGAAAAACCAAACAAAGAGTCGAGAAAGAAAGACTTACTTAATAAAAAGCAAAAAAACCTAGCCCTTCCCTTTCAAACACACCCTTTGAACCACACCATCTCCACTGAATTTTAGCTGACACTTGGAGCCAAATATTTACAGGCAGCCAAGTGTAAATGACCCTCCCCACCCTCGTGGCCCTCGGTGCGAGGCGGGGCAGACAGAAACATGAGGATGGAGGGTGAATTAGCTCAGGAGAGGGAACTTGTCAATCAAAGTTGCTAATGCAAGACCACAGCAAAACTCGGGTTTAACCTCAGCAGTGGCCACCTGTCACAGTGTGGCACTTTGCTGTCAGCAAGCTGCTTTCAAGGGCAAGGATGCTGCTGCACGAGTCTCCCTGAAACTCAGCGAGGAAAATGCACCTGTCTGCTGGGCAGCCATCAAGGCTTCCCAAAGTCTGCAGCCAAGTGAATTCTCAACGATTTCCAAGTAAGTTACGGAGAAGAAAGATGTGCAGTTTAAAGGATTGATACAGAGAGAGGCTCCACGATGCTCCCCTGGGCTCCTGGCACATTGTTTCTCAGGAAAATTAGAGCATTTCTTGTACAAACACATCTGACTGGGGCACAGGGTTGCACATGCAGAGATCATGCGTGTTCCCTCACTTTCAGCATCGAATTTAAAGCACTTCCACACAGGAATGCAAGGTCCCCATGCCAGGGAGCTCCCCAGCTCGTGTCCCCACAAACTGGAGGTATCTGCGAGGGAATGGAGGGTGGCCCAGAGGAGGGAACCTTCTTCTTCTTGGCTCATAGCTGAATTTATTTGGGTTTGTCTCTACATACCAGGAGCAGTGCAGAAGTTTACCTGGGTCCTTGATATGGACTACAAGCAGGTTTTATCTCAAACAGTTAATTTACACCAGTACAGACCTAGAGCTCACCCAGTTTTCCCTGTAACACTCCTGCCTTAGAGGCCTGTTGTCTGAACATCAATAACTGCAGGATTCACCAGAGATTATAATATTTTAAACAGAATGTGTTTGAGGTTTTTTCAGGAGTATTACTTTTCAGAAATGCAGTATATTTATTCCTGCAGTTAATTACATAGATGGTGATAAAAACAAAAATGCCTGTTTTTTCTTCTAAGTGTAGGAGTAAAAAAGAAAAAGTTCAACTCTAACTAATCAACAGCCTTATCTTACTCTTTCCTCAGTCTTTAATCAAAATGTTTCCAGCATATACAGCTTGCAATGAAGACCCAAACAAGTTAATTTTCCAAAACCTGCAATGCAAATAAGCCAAGCTTCACCTCCTGAACAGAAAGACATCCCACAGCAGCAGGGAATTGAACCCCAGGAATTCTGAATTCCTAACAGCACCAGGGCCCAGTACAAGCATGGGGGTGCCAGTGATGGGAGCAGAAGGGGGCAGTGAGAGTGGGATCAGTGCCCTGCCCCAGCCCCGTGCAGTTCCCAGCTCAGGGACTGTGCCTGTGCTGCCTCCCACAGCGCAGCCCACACCGGCCTCAGCTCTGTCATTTTATCAATGAGAACCAGAAATTTGTGAAGACCGGCTTTCACCGCACTTCATTATGTTTTTAGCATAAACTAGAAATCGATTGTGTCTCGTTAATAAAATTCCACCACAACAAACTAATTAGAGAGCCTCATTAATTTTTTATGCACGTTACTCCTGTGCATGAAGCCGCTGACCTTTCAGTGCCTGGTGTTGCATACATTACACACTTCATGTTTCCTGCCTTCTTTCTGTGATTTACAGCATTTGCAACACGTTTTGCAAAAAGCAAAGCCTGGTTTTTTCAGTGAAGCTCAGAGCTGGCTTCTCCCTCCTGCCACGTAATTCCTGATCACCTCTGCCTGGTCCAGCATGGCCAAAGGATCAGGGAAGCTGAAAGGCACCTCCAAGCTACCTCCACCTGCAGAACAGATGCAAGCAAAGCCTGGGCA
Source organism: Pachycephala philippinensis (assembly GCA_013397055.1). Lineage (NCBI taxonomy): Eukaryota > Metazoa > Chordata > Aves > Passeriformes > Pachycephala > Pachycephala philippinensis. Next base: position 130,307 of record VWZT01008111.1, on the reverse strand, counting down.
CACCTGGGGGCACAGGGAAAAGCAGGGATTCAGTGGTCACGGAGAAAGCCCATCTCTGCAGGGACTGAGGATGCACAGTCTCAGTCCTGCTCAACCCCAGGATGATGCCAGCTTCCATCCCACACCAATACTCAGCCTGGTGGTTTCATAACAAGCAGCCCAAAGGTCAGTCAGTCCATCCCAAAGCTGGCCTCAGCACTGCCCAAAGCACAGGATGTGCCACTACCAGATGGTGCAAGTGGCCATTAAATCCATAAAGCAGAAATAAAAGATTTTAGGAATAAAATGAAATTTCTGCTTGAGTAAGGTCTCCTGGATCAGGCATTAAATCTGCCTGGTATCTCTTTCCTGTGTCATCGCACACCTATTTTCTCCTTGTAAAGCACAGTATTGATTTTTAAATGTTTTCATTCACACTTAGAAGCTTTCCAAGATTGGACTTTATTCTTCAATATTATCCACTGAACCGTGAAACACTGGAACAGATTGCCTGGGAGCTCAACCAGGTCTTCATCACTGGGAGACCACAAGGACAGGCTGGCTGTAAGGAATTTCACAGGTAGAAAAATTCTAGATATTCTAGATAATCTAGAAGTCTAGATTCAGATTTCTCCTTGTGACAGGGGCATGTATAAGATGATCCCTTTTGTTCCCTCCCAGCCCTATTTCTCTAGGGACACTCAAGCACACTCTGCACCTGAAACAACCAAGGGAGTTCACCTGCCCTTTGAGACAGCAGCAGCTGGGGAAGAAAACAGGTTTCCCTCCTTTATGTCATCCCTGGAAAATCCAGCTAGCTCAGAATTTATCTGTAAGCCATACTCAGAATTTCTCAGATCTTACCAGTCACCACTATATATTGTACAAAAAGAGAGGCCACCTCTCACAACTGAACACCCATTTACAAGGGTATTTCCTGAGTCCAAAATACTGGCCCATATCCACCATGGGCATCAGCCCTGTTTGGAGGGTTAATTTGTTAAAATACAGCCAAGTGGCAAGTACTAAGAAGCATTATCCAAGCGACAAGTGCTTATGCATATTTTATGAAGCATCTTCAACCACAGTTCAATGTATCCAAGAATACTTCTGAAAAAATGGCAGATTCTGGAGGGGATTTGGAGAGGAAATGACATATAGAATAGGAGGACAGATGTTGCTAATTTATGATGCAAAGGCCTTCACTGAAAAGTGCACATTTTGCTTAAGATTCTCTACAAATGCTATTTTAATGCTGATTTCCTCCTCTTTAGAATTTCACGAACTCTTGTCTGTAAGAACTTCAGCTTGGCTCAGAAGTTTAGCTTGGATCAAAAGCAGCATCTGTAACCAGCAATTAAACTGGAGCTTCAGTACTGTGCATGTTTTTAAAGCATATCCACTTTTTAACAACACCACTTGGAAAAACACGGCTAAGCTGTGTGGGAATGTGAGAGTGCACTCTGCCTTTCTGTCTTCCACTCTTGCCAGGATTATTGGGCCTTTTTGACCCAGGACTAAACTCAGAACAGCAACAGAGTAGGAACCAGTGAGATGGATGGGTCCTAATACCCAAAGAGGTCAGAAAGCAGAAGCTAAATCATCTCTTGAAAAAGAAAAGCAGGATTTATTGTCAGGCGCAAGTGCTTCATCAGTCATTCCCAATGCCTCATGCACACAATCTTGCTTTTCCTATCAACACTGATGAGCATTTTGAACACGAGGCAGTTGTTCTCCTCTCCTCCCTTTCTGCTCTACCCCAAAAAGTTTGGACTACAAGCAAGGAAGACACTCATGTCCCACATGCAGGAACCTGCACAGATCCTTTTCTGCTTCCCAGCCCCTCCACATGGATGTGTGGCTTCACGGCTCCTCTGCAGCTCTCCAAAGACAACCACTACGGAGCAGATTATTTTCTGCAAGGCTGCGACAGAGGGGTCTGTGAAACCCTCCTTGTGTGTAAATACCAGTTAAAAATAAAAAAGGAGAACCATGCACTGACTTCTCCTTCTGGCATTCATTTCAGATCCTGCTGGATCATGCCAAAGTGCAGCTAAAAGGCAGACACCATCGTGTGCAGACACTGAGAAACCTGCATCAATCCAGGGCTTTCGCTCTATCACAGGGCAATGCTTGCTCCTCAGTTAAGGCAGCAGAATTATTTCACATAAGGAGACATTTAAAGATCAAACACACACCAAAAACCCCCACAACCTGACAGTTACATAAGTCAGCAATCAAAAACTTTCAAGAATTAGGGTTCCCTGCACAACCACATTGGAGATGGGAGCACCAGGGCTCAGCTCCAGAGCGGGGACAAGGCAAAAGCCTCGAACTTCATCCACCAACCTAGGCACATGATTTGGGGTGCCTCAAGCTCAGCTCTTTGCTTGCAGTGCACAACAGCACGAGCTCAAATCACAGCCCTGCATTTCCCTTCCAAGGGAGCCTCTCGGCTCTGCTGCAAGCCAGGAATGCCGAGGTGGGACCCCAGAGAATGAGGAAAGGCAGCAGGGATCGCCGAGGCAGCGTGGGCTGCACCTATTTCCTTGGCACCACACGCCAAACCCGTGGTGAAGGATTCATAATCCATAATTCAGTGGCAGTCTCTACGCCCATGGATCGTTGCAGCCCAAACAATTAATGACCGTCAGCGTTAAAAGCTGCTGACAGCCAGATCCCGAGGAGCTGCGTGGGGAAGGCAATGCTAATTATAAGCAGTGCTGATATCTGGGCTTCCCAAAAGCAAAGGGGGCTCTGCTCCTCCATGGGTGCTGCCTGGGGTGCACTGTGCATCCCAGGTCACACCGTCACAGCCACAGGGCCACCAGCACGGCCCAGGGGAGGGGGCTCTGTGTGTGCCAACAGCCCACCAGCACCAACTCAACCAGCTGCTGCTGCCCTGGTGCCCGTGCTGGCAGGGGCATCCCCAGAGGCAGAGGGCTCTGCGAGGGTCCCCGGGCACAGGCTGCACCCAGGGAGCTGGCCAGACCCAGCTCAGCCCTTGGCAGCTCGGGGAGCTTGGCAGTACTTCATGCTCACATACACCCACGGTGCTGCTGGAGGAGAGTGATTGCCCTGCACAGCACTATCTCTCCCATCCCAAGCAGAATTTATTTACCTTTTTTTTTTTGTTTTAATCTGATAAGTTGAAATTTCAGTGCACTTGTCTGCAAAAACACTGCATTACAAAGACATACAACAAATACCGACCGTTTATAGACTCTGTTATTTATTCCCAGTGTATCTTCCTACCTTTTACTGGCCACATCTTTTATCAGCAATAACCAAGTACCTTTCAAGTTGACAACCTGTTTGGTTTACTGCTGGAAAACGTATCCAAGTGTCTTCCAAGCCTGCTGTGGCTGCACAGAATTCAAATAGCTCAATGAATGTTGTTTTTGCAAAGTTTAGTTTAGATATTATTCACATTTTGCTTCTGGGTTGGGTTTGGGTTTTTTTGTTTTTTGGGTTTTTTTTGTTAATCAGCATTGTCTTAGGACGAGCTTCCTAAGGCCATGCAAATTTTTCAAAATTGACAGTGTCAGTGCCAGAACCAGGTCTCCCAGTCTACATACCGCCCAAAATTATAGTGTCTGAAAAGAAGAATAATCATAATCAAGGTCCAAGCAATTTGGAGATGATAGGCCGTCTCTAGTCAGCGTTAGAGGGAGCTGGGCCACAAGGATATAGGAAGAAAATCAGCTAATGAAGAGCAACAAAAGAAAAGAAAATAGTTAGAAGCTGACTTTGTGGCAGCTTGCAGGGACACCCAGACTGCTGGGACCTGCAAGGCACGTGCACAGCTACAGGATTTCAGGGCAAGAGGAGAAAGCCCAAAAAAACCCAGAGACCACACGTGTGTTCTGCCTGGACACTCAGACAGACTCCAGCCTTGTCCACTGGAACAGAGGAGATGGCTTCTCTTGCACATATGACAGAAGCAGCACTGGAGGGAAGGCCAGAGGCTCCTGGGGATGTGTGGTCACTCCCAGAGCTGCTCCCCTCCCACACCCAGGTACCAGCTGGCAGGACTCTGCCCTCCTCCTCCTCCTGCTCCTTCCCTGCCAGCCCTCCACCTCCTCACCAAGGGCTTGCTTCACATCGCTGTTTCCTTTTGAAAGTGCTGATTCTCAAGCAATAATCATGCTTTTGTGTTTTCATGTTTTGATTGTACTCAATCCCCTGCTCTCCCCTAAGCCCCCTCCAGGTTCACGGCAGTGACACCTTCCCTCCAAACTCCCTCTCCAAGAGCCATCATTTCTCTCCCTAACTGAATTGTTGTCATGGAATTTGTTCCTCCTCTCCATCTTCCTGAAAGGCTTTAAAAAAACCAGCCCTCTGCTCTAGCACCTCTCCAGCAATCAGCCACACCACAGCTCCTCTCCGAGCACATCCCAGCCCCAACACCTCCATGAAACCCCTCTCCCACTGCCCCACCCAGCCCAAGGGAATAGCTGGGCCCCAACACCAGGGATCATTTCAGACCCCTTTAGGGTGATTGCCAAGTTTGCCCCAGCACTTTGTTCTCAGAGGTGCAGCCCCCTCACAGCTCAGGAGCCATTAGCTCTGAAACGCAGGGTGCAGCCACAGCCACCTGTTCCCTGTCTATATATACAGAGAGAGATGGAAAGTGTTTGGGGATTTTGTATAAAAATGTTGCTGCTTACATAACAGGCAGCGATTCTGCAGTCAAGAGATTCTTCTTGTTTTTCCAGGCTGGAAAGTTAATTACTGAAAATCACCTTTGATGAACTTCCAAGACAAAGGCTGCTGGCTCCAGAAGCAGAGCGTGGTTGAGCTGGCTCCAAAGAGAGAGGAAAAAAACAACTGTGCCCAAAATAAAACCCATGAAACTGCTGCACTGGGCACCCGTGCCCAGGAGCTGGGAGCCACTGTGAGGAGAGGCTGGGGCCACCAAACCCAGGCACCTCCTTCAACTTTATTTGGCTGACACAAAGCCAGAGGTCAATGTGAGGCCAAGGACAGCTTTTGGCACTTCCTAATAGGCAGGGGCTGCACAGAGAACCAGGAATAAAATACCCTAAATCCCAGCTAGGGAGACACAAACAGGCATTCAGCCATGACTAATACCCAAATATTCTCAAGATGGAAAACAAGAAATCTCTTCCATGATCATTCACTGACAGAGTCCCATAAAGCTACTAATTAGAATGGTGTTTACAGTCTATATTTCATTTCATCTGATGTTTTTACTCTGATTAGTTATTCTATCACCTGCAGAGAGCTAGTTAGCTGAATGCAAAGATGTCATTGGACTTAATAAAGTAAAGTAGCATTTCATAGAGGGAATTCAGCTAGCTCCATCCTGCTCAGTGCTGTTACCCTGTTAATAACTTCTTTTAAAATTGAAGTTGAATGAAAGCTAAGAAGAGTCAAGTTAGGCCAGTGCTCAGAAGAGGAACATTTAAAAAAAATGGGTGAGATGCAAAAAAAAAGTGCGTTATTGATTCTTTCTTCTGCATAAACACTTGAGCCAGACACCAGAGCTTCTGGAGGAATTACCAAACAAGGTTTAGTGGTCCTGAGTTCCCAGACTATCCTGTGCATCTCCTTGGAGCAGCAACGCTCCTCCCAGTGTCTTCTCACCCCAAGCCATCCAGACTCCCTGAATTTCAGATTTCAAATATGATGGGAAGGTGTTCTCTCCCTCCCAGACAGGGTGTCAGTGATCTCAGTCTCTCACACTGTCCCACATCCTCAGTGTCTTCCCAGTGCCTTCCCTGCACACAGCCCTGCAGAAGGGCTTTTTGTCACCCCGTGACAGGCTGATGTTTGTGCTGCTGAGAGCCCACTGGAACCCCAGATCCTCTGCCTGATGTGCTGCCTCGCCTGCTCTTTGTGTCTGTTGCAATCCTTGCCCCAAGCCATCACTTGGCCTTTTCATGCCTTGTTCCAGATCACCATTTCAATCTGCCCAGATTATTGTAAGAAAGCTCTCTGGTTCTCCTTCCCCAAGCATCTGCAGTCTCTCCCGACTTTCCATCACCTGTCAGTTTAACAAACCTACTCTCCATTCCATTACCCAGATTGATAATGAAAATATTGAACAGAGATGGACAGAAGCCAGCCCTGCAGAGCCTCACAGATTTTTCTGGGAATTCAAGATAAATGGGCTGTTCCATAAAGCCCTCCCTCCTCTCTCCCCTCTGTTTTAAACCCCAGTACCACTCTCATCATTATCTGGCCTCCAGACAGCTCCTGCACACACACCTGATGCACTGTCCCACAGCACTGCCACAGGGGCACCTGCAGCTCCCAAAACCCCCTAAAACACCTCAAATCCCAGTGGATGGGGAGCTCTCCCCTTGCTGGGAGATGCTGGCACCTCTGGTCTTTCCCTGCCAGGGAACCAGTGCCCTGGTTGGTGGAAGACGCAAATATGCTTTGGCTTTAGAACAAAAATTGTTGCTTTTTTCCCTCCATTTAGCTTCCTAATCACAGTTAGCCAAGCTTGAAAATGCTATCGTGCATTATGCAATAATCCGAGAGCAGGGGATTCTGCATAAACTGTGTGCTGTAATGAAAAGCATTTCCCCCCCTTTGCCAAGGGGCAAAAAACCCCAACCCACACAAAACAAACAAAACCTCTGTCCTCCGAGAGACTTTTACCAGTTCTTTGTTCCATTTTAGTCATACATCTACTGAAAATACTTCTGACAAAAGCAGGGCAGAAACAGCTCAATTTGCAAAGAGCTGGGCTGCGTTCACCTCTACAAAAGCCATGCACTGATTTGCCCCAAATTCACTAAGAAAACCTAGTAAAGGCTGTTTCTCCAATTGAGGGGCTGGGATTTCTTTTTTGAAGGAAAAAAGCCATTATTTAGTTATTAGAGTGGAGAAATCTCTCTACAAGACACAGAGCACCGAAATGTTCTAAAATTAATAAACTGCTCTACTTGGTGCATTTTAAAATTAGATTTCCTTTTTCAGAGAACCTGTATGCAAAGTTGCAGCCTGATGCAAATTGAAACAGTAATAAACACTTCAAAAACATGTTTATAATAGAAATGCTAACAAATCCTTAACTATAATGATAATGGCTTGCTAGGCAGCTCTATAATGTAAAATTAATCCTTAACATGTCTTAATTTTTTTTTCCACTGGGTCATTTAATAATGTGATAACTCATTTCTTTCCTCTGCCTTCATCTCTCACATTGCCATGGAGACAATTGTGAATCAGATATAAATAAAAATACTCTAGCACTGTGGCACCACATGTTCTTTTGATTCGTTGCCAACACGATTTTAAAATTACAGGAATTTACAGGAGCTCAATAATTAACAATTCATTTGCTAAGAAATCACTTCTTTTTAGCCAGTTTCCTGGTGATTTGCTAACTCAGGAATGTTCACAAACATGAGCAACAAATTAAAAGTTCTGTATTTCCTTTCAAATATCTACCTTGCATTTCAATCAGCAACTCAGAAGCAAACAATTATTGCAGGCCAGAGCCCAAGAGCCAACGCTGCATTTCCTTTTGTGGTCTCATCAGTCTCGGTGTGATTCCTAATGGGAATCATTTTTAAGGTAATTTTTAATTGTTTGAGCTCAGATTTTACTTACGTGGAAAACCAGAAGTATGCAGTGAACAAGCTTATTGCTGGCCTCTATTATCTGAAGTGCCAAAACGAGGCCACGGATCCCTGCTTCTGTATTAGTTTGTTAAGTACATACAGCAGTAGAAAGATTAAGATTAATTATGCATTAATGATCTTGACACCCCTTAATTGCTACCCACTGATAGAGGCCATAATCCCTGATATTATCCATGCTCTCTGGAATTCTGATGCAGAACTCTCCTCCATGACAACATCGCCATGGATTTCACAGGGGCAGGGCTGGGGCCAGTGGATTCTGGAGCAGAGGCTCCTGAATTCCCTCTGTGCTGAGGAGCTCCAGCACCTCCAGAGCTCACGCACAATTCCATCCATGCTGAGGAGCTCCAGCACCTCCAGAGCTCACGCACAATTCCATCCATGCTGAGGAGCTCCAGCACTTCCAGAGCTCACACACAATTCCATCCATGCTGAGGAGCTCCAGCACTTCCAGAGCTCACACACAATTCCATCCATGCTGAGGAGCTCCAGCACCTCCAGAGCTCACACACAATTCCATCCATGCTGAGGAGCTCCAGCACCTCCAGAGCTCACACACAATTCCATCCATGCTGAGGAGCTCCAGCACCTCCAGAGCTCACACACAATTCCCTCTGTGCTCAGGAGCTCCAGCACCTCCAGAGCTCACACACAATTCCATCCATGCTGAGGAGCTCCAGCACCTCCAGAGCTCACGCACAATTCCCTCTGTGCTGAGGAGCTCCAGCACTTCCAGAGCTCACACACAATTCCCCCTGTGCTCAGGAGCTCCAGCACCTCCAGAGCTCACACACAATTCCATCCATGCTGAGGAGCTCCAGCACCTCCAGAGCTCACACACAATTCCCTCCGTGCTGAGGAGCTCCAGCACCTCCAGAGCTCACACACAATTCCCTCCGTGCTGAGGAGCTCCAGCACCTCCAGAGCTCACACACAATTCCCTCCGTGCTGAGGAGCTCCAGCACCTCCAGAGCTCACACACAATTCCCTCCGTGCTGAGGAGCTCCAGCACCTCCAGAGCTCACACACAATTCCCTCCGTGCTGAGGAGCTCCAGCACCTCCAGAGCTCACACACAATTCCCTCCGTGCTGAGGAGCTCCAGCACCTCCAGAGCTCACACACAATTCCCTCCGTGCTGAGGAGCTCCAGCACCTCCAGAGCTCACACACAATTCCCTCCGTGCTGAGGAGCTCCAGCACCTCCAGAGCTCACACACAATTCCCTCCGTGCTGAGGAGCTCCAGCACCTCCAGAGCTCACACACAATTCCCTCCGTGCTGAGGAGCTCCAGCACCTCCAGCGCTCACACACAATTCCCTCCGTGCTCAGGAGCTCCAGCACCTCCAGAGCTCACACACAATTCCCTCCGTGCTGAGGAGCTCCAGCACCTCCAGCGCTCACACACAATTCCCTCCGTGCTCAGGAGCTCCAGCACCTCCAGAGCTCACACACAATTCCATCCATGCTGAGGAGCTCCAGCACCCCCAGCACTCCCACACCTGGGCACTGTGACCGTCTGTGACCTGGAACAACACGAGCACAGTCCTGCCGAGTCACAATTAAGGCATTGAGCTTATTAAAGAACTCAGCTTAAACCTCTGAAGTCAGGGAAGAACTCACAGTCTTGGGTTTTACAAAGGCTTTTACGCAACTCCAGCATTTCTATTTGCAGTTTATAAAACCCCCAGTTAAGCAGCATTATTACACCATTTACGTGGTGCTCTGTCCAGCCTCACCAGGTACTCCCAGCCCAGCGTCCCAAGGGGAGATGTGTCTCTGCACAGCATTTTCCATTCTCTGCTGCCTTAGAAGTGGAAGGGCCAGCGTGGGCTGACCAAGTTATTAATCATTGCCATGTCTCTTCCACTAAAACACATCAGCTACAACTCTACAAATACCTCTGTGCATTGCAGGGAAACCTCACGTACACAAGGTCTCGTAAAAAGGCCCCCAGCTCCAATAACTGTTTTGTCCAAAAGGATTCAAAGTGATTTAAGAGCTCAAGTCTGACTCTCAAGAGCAACATAAGCACCTAAAGAGTTTAAATAATAGTGTGGACTCAATGGCTCAGAGCTTGCCTTCCCAATATAATTCCTGCTGTAACAGCTAATTATTATTAGTGATACACTTGATACCAGCCCCATCCTTCTGGAGACTTACAATGATCAGGCTAGGGGAGAAAAAGAAAGAAAAAAGAAAAAAAGAAAAGGAAAGAGAGGAAAAAAGGTCACTCCTTCCCATGACAGCTGCTTAGAGCTGGTCCATGGGGAAATAACACGTCGACCAGCCCCACCAGCTGTCTGCAGATGGAGAATTCCAGCAGCAGCTGCTCCAGCTTCAGCTCTGCCCTCTGCTCCTCTGCTCTGACTCACAGGTGGACACCTCCACCAGCCAGTGCTTCCAGAATTGGGACAGCAGAGCACCTGGGGCAGCCACCCTTTCTCTGTCAGCACATCAGGGCAAAGGCATTGAAACCCTGCTTTGAATCCAAACCCCAAATAAGTGCAAGAGATAATAATTGGATAAAACCTAGTAGGGAACCTATGGCTGGCAACCAGCGTGGAAATATAAACACAGTGCACCGGTTTTGTAGGAGGTGAATTCAGTCTTTTGTGCCTCCCTGCCACTAGGTCTTGGTATTTTATCAAGCGAAGCCAGCTGGTAAATTAGTGAGGGACACAAATAACCCCAAAATGCAGGAAAAGTGCCTGGTGTTCAGTTCTGCACAGCTCCATCACCACGGGGCACGTGAGCAGGGACACACGGACCTGCTGCACAGGGACACACCACCTTCAGCTGCCTGGGAAATGGCAAACAGCCATGGGAGGTGCAGAAAAATGAAACTCCATTGAGAAGACAAAAAGCAGGGACAAAGGGGGGGTCTTCTTCATTTTTTGCACAATTTGACCTTAATTACGTGCTCACTCTAAACAGCCAGGAGTGGATTTGGGGGAAAATAAGTTACTGCAGGGCTTTAGCCTCCTGCATAGCTCTGCTGCAGAAAAGCTGCATGACTTCCGTATCTCTTAATGGGCAGTTTTGCCTACTGCCTATGTCCAATTTCTCCCTTTGATCTGGCCCAGTAGTCTAAAAATAAAGTTAAATATAAACATCGAGATCCATACCACAGTGTCAAGGCAGGGGGGAATTTTTAGTTGAGGGATAGGGCTTAATGCACAAAATAACTTTGACATTTTGTCGTACTCGCTGAAAAACTCTTCAACACCTACAGCCTGGCTAAGACATTTGAAAATACAGATGATCTTCCAATCAATACCCAGCCTATCCTTGGGAGGAAAAAGGCATAACAGTACCACGTTATATATCAACTATCCCAGTCAGACAAATCAATAATTCATGATTTTTCCAAAGGCCAGGCCGTACCACAACCTTCTTCCTTCCTTGCTGGTGCACAGGGCTCTCAATTAGCCTGGAAATATTTCCACACCAAAATGAACCAGTCTGATGACCTGACTCAGCCGTGGTGTTTGCTATGAAATTTCACAGTTAACCCCAGCTTCAACAGGAGGAACTCCAAATAAATGCATCCCCCTGAGGAAGCTCCCACTGATGGGCAAGACTGGCAGTGCTTGGTCTGAAATCCCATCGGCTCCAACTGTTGAGCCTGGAAAAGAGAAAACCTAATGGAAAAATGTACCAAGAGCTTTGGGGAGACACGAGAAGGAAGAAACCTCAGTCCCCAGAGATGGGGCTGCTGGAGTAAAAGCTAAGTCAATAGGGAAGACAGATGTGCACAGAAGTTTTCCACCGTCCAAACCACCTCTTCTCCCATTATTCCTTGTTCCTACAGTTTGCTTTGAAAACAGTTGCACAAAATCAGGTTCCAGCTGGGTAGCTGCCATGCCCAGAAGCAACTACAGGAAAGAAGAGAGAAATTATGGGATATTCCACCCCAGAGCCCTTGTCTCACCACAGGGAAACCCATGGGACAGCAGAGAAAACTCAGGGGTGGAACTAACACAGATCTAGAGGCAAACAGAGCACAGGGCTTTCCTGGGCTGGGAAGTTTCCACTGTGGAGCTGGCTAAACACGCTTTAACAAACAACTTTGAGGGAGGACTGGTGGCATCCCCTGGCCCTGCTGCCCACGCCAGCCAATGCCAGCACTGCCCGAGTGGAGCCTGCCTGGCGTGGGAAGGCAGCAGCCTTGTGCTGGCCCGGCCAGCTGGAGTGCCCTGGGCCAGGCAGCAGGAGAGAGGGCAGCCGGAGCCCTCAGCTGCAGGAGCCACCTCGGTGTGGCCCCGAGGCAGCCAGGCAGGGCCTCCCATGGCAGCCTCATTGTGCAAACATTATCTCTGCTTTACGGCTGGAGAATCGAGACACGCGGAGACGAAGCGTCCGCTGAAATTCAAAGCCCAGCCACCGTGCAGGACTTAAACACATCTCTTGATCACAGGCTAATAACTTAAAACACAAGAGTATCTCCTGCTCTGCTCCCTCCAAATACCTCAGTAACCATGAAAGATTCAAAAGGGAGCAGCAAAGCCTACACACCGATTAAATCGCGTTTCAGTAAAATACCATCTTTGTGATGGATGCTCTGCGATATCCTGAGTGCCCCTTCCGTGGGGCTCTGCTTTTCATCAGCTGCTGTAGCATGGGGTTTATAACACACAAATTCCCACTCTTGTTAGGATTTTGCTGCCTGTGCTCTCTCACAACGGCTCCCCATATTTATTAGCAGTTTGATAACAGAGCGAAGCACTTGTGAAACTGGCCCCAAGCTCCGCTCGGTGAACTGTGAATTAACTGTAAATATAATTAAAGCTGTACCTCACACTCGGGACTGGGAGGAACAGGAGGTCTGCCCCAGAGCTGTTACTACAGCAGTACGCAAGTCCAGGGCTGATAAAAATAGCAAACCCCAGCTAAAAGAGCAGAATTAATTACATCAACTGTTAAAACAAGCTATACAGAGTGCTTGTTCCTCTACTTCAAAATTAAGAGGAAATCCCTTCCTGCACTGTTTGGGGAACGGGCACTGATTTGAGCAGCCACAGTCCCTTCCCAGTGTATGATGGATTTCCAGGACGTCTGACTCCATAAAGCACTGCTCAGTCATGGGGTAAAATTAAACCCGAATTTTCTTAGACAGACAACCAAACCAATTTTCAAATGTAGCCATCTGCACCCTTTTAGAAAAATCCAGCCTTCTGGTAAGATGATGAGCACAGCCATCGTGAGCACCTTCAGGCAGCTCCTCCCCAGCCAGGGGACCACTGCTCTCCTAAGACAAGCAATAAAAGATGAGAGGGCTGCAGTGGAAGGGCAAAGAGAGGTGTGAGCTACGACAGCTGAAAACCCAAGATATTTTCAGGAAATGATGTACTGTTCACCCTCAGCAGGCACGAGGGAAGGTGGTAACAGGGCAGCAAGGACCAGAGGGAACAGAATCAGCTCCATTTGAGTGCAATAAATAACAGATGGAGTGATCCCAAAAGGGGATCTGTCAGGAAAACTGCAGCAACAGCCCAAGTTACAGTTTGGAAGACTTAATCCATGGGGTGAGGAAAGTTTTCCCTCAGAGAGCACAGGAACAGGCACCAGGGAAGGGATGAATCTCCATCCCAGGGGAGGAGGCTTTGCCACTGCTCATGTGGACAACTGCCCTGCTCCATGCAGGAGGCTGGAAACCCACGGAGGATCCTTCAAAATCACATTTCTCCAGTGCCATGAGATACAACCTAGGTGAGATTAAATGAGCTGCATCTGGTAGGGGCAGGATGCAGGAAAGCACAGGCCATGAAGAAGAGGAAAAGTGGGAAGCCCAGAGGATGAGATGCCTTTCTACCAGAACTGCTTTTCCATGGAAGCAGTCTGATCTCTTGCAGGGCATCAAGCTGAGACCCACAGCAAAGGGGAAGCTCTCAGCCAGCACAGGAGCCCCTTCCCACTCCTGCCAAGGATGGAGGCTCCAAACCTTTCACCACAGGGACAACCAGCACAGAGAGAGTGCCGTGACCCAGCTGCCTCCTCCAGCCCCCATCCCATGGCAGAGGCATTTCCCACCCCCAAGCTGAAGCAGCAGCAGGGAATATCCCTGGGTAATGCAAACAAAACCAGGACACTGCACCCATGCACACATTTCTGACCTAAATCCGTGCCAGCACAGGCAGCAACGCCATAAATCCAAAAAGCTTTGTAACATAATGTCTCCTTGTGTTGCCTTCTTCCATAAACAAGCAAGATTTATGCATTCCTGGGGCTATTAACAAGAGCCATTTGTCTTTATTTCTGCATGTAACTAATGGAGACACCAGCAACATTGATGAGCCACGTGGGATTAATTAATAAAGCCGTTCTCAAGGGGTATCTGTGGACTTGGTTTCTCTCATACTAAAGGAATTGTCAAAGCATTTTTTCAAAGCATAGGATGAAATTTCATTTAAGAGACCAATGGCCCATGTGAGTGCAAACATTACCCAGCCTAGCAAAAAATTATCGGAGTCCAAAAGGTTGATGACTTTCTCAAGCTTTCTTTAATTACTGCGTTTTGCAGTTATTAAAGCAGCACAGCAAATCAAATCCAACAAGGCTACAAAAGGTAAAAAAAAAAGAAAAAAAAAGGCCAGAGGGTCCATACAGCTCCACTCTTGAGCTGCTGATGGCCAGAACCAAGGTGGTTCTTTCAGATACCCATTTCAAACCAGTCAGGATGAACCTGGAATCCTGGAATTCAGGAATCTCTTCCCCAGGAGAATCACACAAATCAGAATAAAGAAAAAAAGCTAAAACTCCTCATGATTCCACAATAAATCAAAGGCTGAGCATGGCTTAGTATCCTGTAGTCTCTTGTTTTATATAGATTCATCTTCCTATTGAGTGACCACGTTGGGACATGGAATAACCAAATGAGGGGTGGAAGGACAGGACCGACCGGAAATATTGGAGACAGTTAAACTTTGTAAATATGAGCTTTCATCAAGACGACATAAACAGAAATGAGTCATTAACTTAATTCATTTAATGAAAAAGTTGAATAAAGGTTAATAGAAAATTAGTCATCTTTCCTTAGGTTTTTTCTTCTCCATCCTACGTAATTTAATTAAAAACGTGCTGTAGAGTTCCGGAGGATGATTAAAAATAACCTCTCATTTTCTATTAAACTCCTTGGGTTTGTACAGGAATTCCTATAGAACCTTATTAAATTTCTGTTTACCTCTTCTGCATTTAATTTCTATTCTGCACATCTTTTCCTTAAGTCCAAAGGGATTTCATGATGGTGGTGGCCTATTAAATAAATATTCTTCCCTATGGCTGACAGTCCAAACTTCAGATCAGTGCTGAACACCTTTAAAGAGTGTAAAAACTCTTTAAAAAGCAACATCAGTAGCTTTTTTTCTGAATGCAACACAGGAAGAGTTGAAAAGAACTTTTCTAGCTATCACTGCTGTAACTTAGCACAAGAAGACAGGAATAAGGTTGGTATTGCTGTTGTTGGTTGGAATTATTTACTTCTTAGTGTTTTAATTTCCCAGTGCCACATGCAAGAATACAACCCATAGCAACTCAGTCACTCTGCAGGCTTGCTGAAAGCCAAAAATGTTTTTTCCCAGTTTTCTGTTGCTGTGGAGCTACAGTACAGAGCTCTGTAGCATTTATTAAAACAAAGCTAAATTGCTTTACAACAGGTAGGATATATTCAACAAAACTAAAAAAGTCCAGTGCTTTCAGGCACACTAAACCTATTAAAAATGGTAGAACAGCTCTGATTTCCTTACTCAGGCACATCCCTCTTGCTGTCAGTCTCCTTGAAAATTTGATCCAGCTAAATTCACTCAGCTGTTCCTCTGTTCAGTCCATCCACACTAAATCCAGACAAGCCAGAAGCCCAGAAAGGCTTGTACAAATTCCACAGACCTACTTCAATTTTTAATGAGCAAAGGAACAGCAAACCTCACACCCAGCACCCACCCTGCTGCACATCCAACGATGCAACAGTGCAGAAATGGCTTTGGGGCTGGGAGACCCAAGTTTGATATCAACAGACCCGTGTGCAACTCTGGTCAAATATCATAAGCTTGGTTTCACCAAAACAGGCTTGCTAAAGATCATAACAAGGCTTAGGTGCTTAAATATCTTATGGAAGCTTAGTTTTTTCCATGCTGCTGCTTCCATCCCTCGTGAGAACACATCTGCACTTCCCAGGGCAGATTGAGAGGTTAAAAATCACCCGTGAGCAGCCAGGCACGCATTTTCACGTGGGATGAGAGGCAGACCTGGCACATGGCACATCCTCACCACCAAGGCTTCAAAAAGAGTCCCCCCAGCAGCAGTGGCAAGGTCTTTGCTGGCCTCCCCAGCACAAGATTGATGCTCGGGAAGAACGTGCCTTTTTGAAACTAATTGCGCAACAAGAAAAGACTCTTTCATATCATGCAGCCAATCCTAAGGGGAACAATTACTAGGAGATAAAAAGAACAGAGAGGGGGGGAAAAAAGAGAGATTTACTGTTTCTACATTTCATTAGGAAAGCCTGTGGGTTTGCCAGTCACCTTGAGCAGCATTCAGGAGGGAAGGGAGGAGCCAGTAAACATCCAGAGGCTGTAACATTGCAGTGCTGCCCTCAGGTAACCGCGCTGCCATTAAAGGCCAGATCTAATAAGAACTTGTTCTGCCTTGCAAGCCAGCAAAACCTTCAATAATCAATAAAACTGAGATAAGGCTGCAGCTGATTCCACGTACACAGACCACTCGAGCCCGGGTCCCTCATCAGTTTTCTGGGATCGATATTCATCAATGCACGGCGCTCAGGCACATATCCATCATCCTAAAGGTTGGCATCGAACACCAGGGCTCTGAGCACAGAACAGGAACCACCCCTTATATTTTTCATTGCAAAGCCAAAACAAGGTTTGAACCATTTTGTTCCCCAGGAATGGTGGAGAAGGAGGACTGAAGAGAAACCTTTTTGTTTAGAGGGATAAATTATCTGAAAGGGGCCTCTATTCTTTAAGACCCAGAATGAGAATCCCAGCTATAATCAGTATGCAAAGGACCTTACAGCAGGTGTCTAACTGCCGTGGACCAAGTTTCCTCACGGTTTTATTGCCACTGAGCCTTGCCTAGCTTTCCATCCTAACACAAGATTTTCTTTTCTGAATAGAACGGAATAATTCCTAATTTGAATTCCACTGCACAACAGAAACAGCCTGTAAAATCTTAAAAAGAAGCCAGTTCCCTCTAGCAGAATAGAAGATATATTGGGCTTCAGGACTGTATAGAGCAGAACATAAAATTAAAATAACAGACATCATAGAGTTTGATAGCATCTTCCAGTCTCAAAGATCTCAAAATACATTACTAAGTGCAACAGCCATTGCTCTGCTAGACAACTGCACATCTCCAAAGTGAATCACGTATTCAGGAGAGTTGAAAAGTCTTTATGGAAATGGAAAGTACTTTGTTGATCCACAAAACGCTACCAGCTCTGGGAGGGAGCACAGCAGCACAACACAAAGGTCATAACATTCACCGTAGGTGTGCCTGTTACTCCAGCTCAGTTTGGACAGCAAGAGTAAATTAGCATTTACTCTCTCACCAGCAGAGAAAGATCATCCCATAAATGTATTTTCATCAGCTTTATGTAATTCAGAATCTTCACTTTCTTTGCTCTCCCCGGTATTTAGTGCCTGAAGAACAGATTCTGTGGTTAAAAACTGGTATTGCTATAAAGCAATGTAATAATAATATCCTTTTTCAAGCCAACTCCCACAGGCTCCTCACTAAATGGTTTAATCAAAAATGATAGTTAACAGTTGACTCAGTGTTTTCATTAGTGGCTACTTTTTCCTCTTTTTTTTTTTAAGTTTTAGTTTTCACAGAGATAAAAAGAAAGCAAGCACAATCTGTTCTAAAAAGTTTCTGAAGTCCCCAGTTCAGTGTTGTTGATTCAAAGCAGTCCAGTTTTTTTTTTAAAAACTCTTATTTCTTTTTTTATTATGTGCCTTTTAAGAATAAGCTTAGTTTATCCTTTATCCTCTTTCTGCAGACACAGGAGAGTCAGATCTATACTCAATATCCAACTTCACCAAATAGAAACTCATTCTAACAGAATTTTTTTTTTTAAATGCAAAACCTAGAATTCAATTTTTAGGTCTCTCAAATACCTCCCGATGCTGATAAACAGGAGCATAATCCAAGCAAAATAAGTGTCTCAAATCCTCACAGCTAAATTCCAATTTCTGTGCAAATTTTAAATGTTGCCCTGCAGTTCCAAGGAGTTACACGTTGCACGAGCAGATAGTAAAGGCACTGACCCGATTTGTTACACCAAGTCTATAAAGTGCCATAAAATACTGCAGAGGAAAGCTCAAAATTCCAGCACCTTCATCATCAATGGAAAAAAACACAG
This sequence comes from Pachycephala philippinensis, assembly GCA_013397055.1. NCBI lineage: Eukaryota > Metazoa > Chordata > Aves > Passeriformes > Pachycephala > Pachycephala philippinensis. Next base: position 112,331 of record VWZT01008111.1, on the reverse strand, counting down.
GGCTCTCCCGAGCCACCAAGCAGGTCTCCCAACTCTGACATTTTCATTATGAGAGCTTGTTTTCCAAGTCATTAATTTGTCAGCATTTCTACAGTATTTCATAACTCCACAAGAGCAGCAAACTAAAGCATCTTGAAATCAAATGCCCAAAGATTTCCCATCCATTGCTACCCACAGAAAACAGCTGGGTTCCACCTAAATATTCACCAGGGCACAGCCGTGCCCTCACCCCTGCATGGAACAACACCCCTCAAAGCCAAAACCTGGGCACACTTTGCCTCCCCACTCAGCTCCAAGCACCCTCTCATCTCCCACAACGAGAGCAAAAGGTATCAGCTGGAAAAATTCTGGTTGAAGCTGGAGACACTGAGCATTTGAGCGTCCATGAAGACATTGCAAGGATCCTCTGGTAGCAAAGCAAAGAAAATCAGCATCCTGCAGGACTGAGCTTGACTCCCAGAGTTAGAGAGGCTTTTGAAGACACAGCCCTCATGCACTCATTCTGAGAAATGCCAGCAGCTAAACTTTGCCATGTTTGAGAGCAGGGAAAGAAGCCTGAGCAGAGCCTGTCAGATTTATTATTTTCTCTGCTTCCTATAAAACTTTCCACCAGAAAATCCAAATTTTTATATGATTTTTTTTTAAAGGAAGCTAACTTTTAAAGCTGCCAATATAGCCACTAATCCCTAACCAATCCCACAAGGTAATTTCTACCCAATGCTCATTTGCACTGGAGAGATACAATTCTGCATTTTTCCTTGACTCAAACTCCTGCTCACTGGGAATAAGTTGGGCAACATGAGAAATACACAGGTGGCAGGCCAGAGACATGAGCAAGCTGAGGAATCCAATTCAGGCTGGAGGCACAATGTGGAAAATCCTGCCTGTGGGAAAAGCACCAACTCCATTATTTAACGTTGTCCTTGTGAGTGACATCACAAAATAACCCAGGATACAGAAGATATATCCAGGAAGCACCTCCTGCCAGGAGGGAAGGGCTCAGGGTGGGTACAGAGGAATGGGGAGGCAGGTTGTCATCACTGTGATGGCATTTCCTCCCTGAGCACAAATAAATACCCAGCTGGAATTACACACATACTATAAATGGGTTTTTGCTTTTGTTATGCCCTTTGCCATTCACGTGCTGTAACCACTTTTTGTTGAACTTAGTACAGCACGAGAAATACAACTGGAACCTTCAAAAGCATCACTGTGACACCGAACTGGCCCCATATGGGACAGGCCTGAGACACCACCTGAGACAGCTCTGGATTGCCCAGCTGACATGGTAACTGCTTCTACTAGGAGAGGGGAACTGTCTCAATGGGAAGAAGAATTGATTTGGGTCAGGGTTTTAAACCTTTCAGCTTCATTTAGTCCCCCTTCCTGCCAAGATAAATCCAGCTTAGCAAGCCCGCATCCCTCCATTCAGGACCTGGCACCACACATTGGTGTGAGGAAACACTTGTTCACTTTTTGCTGAAACAAAGTATTAAAACCATCTGATGTGGCAATCCAGAGCATCTTTCAAAAGACTGACCAAAAGCAGGAAAATACTTGGGATTTCCAAGCCATCCATTCCTTACACACCCTGTACAGCAAAGACTTGAGCACATATCACTTCAGAGAGGCTTTTTTCCTTGATATAAGAGGACAGAGGAAGAAAGACACAACTGCCACGTGCCAAGGCACCTGCTAGTTGTCCACTGAAATAAAAGGGAAAATGCCATTTCTGCTCCTACACCACAGCTCTTGCACCCCAAACACAGCCCCTCAAAGGCAATTCCTGGCAGTGGTGCAGAAACACCACCCTTGTGACAACACAAGTCAGAAAATTACTTCTAAGGAGTTTACAGCCTTGAGAACACCAGAAGGTAAAAGGAAAAAAAGAAAGACACCTAATTTGAGCTGCATGCGCTGCACGTGCTCCGATACACCGCACATTTGTCACATTAGTGTGTGCACGTTATTACCCAGGGATGCATCAGAAACTGCTGCCAAGGTAACACGGATGGTAATAAACAGCAGCCAGGGGAAGCACAGCACCAGGAACACAATGAGTTTCCCCAGGTTATGTTTTTGCTCCCCCTCTTACAGCCTCTTTGGTTATTAACATATCAAATATTGAGTTTGTATAATTTGACATCTTTTGTGTTTTTGGAGAATTAAGATCAGAGTGTTCAATAGCTCTGCTAGAAGAAGAATTCTCATTAAGGACTGAAGATGAAGTGCTCCAAGATTTCTCACACGAGGGACTCTCCAGAGGAGACATATTTGTGTGAGTCAACAGCATATGTCACTCTCGGAAAATAACGCATTTGAATGTGACCTTTTCTCTACTAGTTTTATTTAATGAACAAACAGAACAAATCTTCAGCACTTTGTTTCAAAAGAGCGCACGGCAAGGCACAGGTTAAGTTGATTCCCAAACTTCACCACAACAGGCAGAGAACTTTCCAATGCTGGCACAGATCTGGGGAGAACGGCAGCACAGGGCAAACAAAAGGATTTATTTCCCTTTTTATGATACGATAACAATTCAGGAGCCTAGCAAATCCTTAAAAAGAAGTCTCTAGTGGATGGATGCAAACAGAAATGAGCCCAGGCATCTCTGCTGCTGTTTTGCCGATCACATTTATATACCTGGCCCAGATCAGCAAAGGGAAAATTGAGCTCTTTCAGAGGGCCAGATGGGCTCTCAGTCTCAGGTGTTGACAGTTTTCATTTCTTAACTCTTTTACAAATGAATGTGGATGTTTAGGGAAGAATTTCCATTTTTATTCAGTGCATGAGAATGGCTTTTCTGGATATAGCTGTCTCACAAAAGAAGCCACTGCTTGATCATGGCCCCAGCTCATCCAAAAAAAAGCTGAGGGCTGTAAAGACTTGGCAGGGGAGCCCTTGGGAAGGGCTGCTGCTTCCCCAGCCTCTCTTGCCTGTGTGCATTGAGTCAGATTCCCTGGCTTTCGTGGCAGCCCTTTTATTATTCTTATTATTACTACAACTACTATTATTACTATTCCCAAGACAGCACCAAAAGCTGATACAGTAGGAGGGAGGCGAGCTGGGCTCTACTTTGCCCTGCTGAACACTAACATAATTACCCACACCCCGAGTGCACTATGGTGCCTTTGTGACTGGAAGTGATTCACGAGCCCAAAGGACCTCAACCGGAATTTAAATTCCCAGCGTAGGCCATTGGGTTTATAGACAAAAAAATAAACCAAAAAAAAGGAACAAACGTAAAAGTCTCAAAATGGGTACCTTTGATCTAAATGTCTTGGAGAGAGAGATATTGAACTCCACGGCACTATATTTAGACTCACTTTTCAAAGGATAAATGCACTTCAAATCTCTTCATTAGTTCCATTCTTCAGCAGTGGTTTATTCTGCCAAGAGCAAACCTGTCGTGCTTCGGAGAGGAACATGAGGCCCACTCTTCCCACAGCACAGCTTGAGGGTCCCTTCTCCACTTGAGAAACATTCCCATGAAGACATGGCAGGGGAGGAGGATACTTCTCTGCCCAAGGGCTGGGTGAGGGCACACATGGGGTGGAAAACCCTGCCCAGACCAGTGCCAGGGCTGTGTCCAGGGCTGCCCCTCTCCACCCAGCAGCACCAGGGATTCCGCTCCCCTGTGCACAGACACCGAGGTCAAAGCAGGACAAACTGCCTCTGAAGCAGCCCACTCCCTGCAGCAATCAAACAGAGAACCAAAACACCCTTTTGGGATGACTAATTGTTAGACAAGATACATCCCACATGTGGCACGCTCCTCCTCAGCATCATCAGCCCCAATTCAACATGCAGGGGGAAGCAAAAGGCACTGCTGTCTTTCAGCTACCTATGAAAAGCCATGGGGCACTGACCCAGGGATGGATTTTCCCTGCAGAGCCCAGCCAAGCTGCCTCTGGAGCCCTGTCCCTACAGCAAAACCGCTGAGCATCCACCTGGAGGCCCCTGGGGATGTGGTGTGCAGGATCAGCACTGGCACAGCAGCTCCAGCCTGGCTCTGAACGCAGACCAGCTCCTAAAACACGAACACAAATGCAGCGCCCCGTGGGGTGGGTGAGGCCCGTGGAGAGCCCTGCTGGGGCGTGACCAGACCCCATGGTGCCACAGGTCACCACACCCCAAGGCCGCGTGGAGAAGCTGCCTCCCGGCAGCAAGGTGCCACACGAGAGCCTCTGGTAGCAAAGATTTTACCAAATTTCAGCCCAGAAAGTCTGTCAGCTGCAAGGAGGGCATCCAATTCGAACAGGCCAGGCGTTACCTGGAGGGGCAAACATGATGGACTCTCCTCCACCCGCTGCAATAATGCATTTTACAGAGCTCTGAGTCAGCTCAGATTTAAGAAGCTGCATACTTCAAATGTCTCTGAAGAATACTAAAATGAAAACTCAGTCACACTGCACTGTGACTACTGTGAAGCACTATTAAAGAGAAGCTAACATTTGTTTTCAATTACCCAGCGTATATCTGAAAGACTAAAGTTGTCTCCAAAGCATTAGATAAACGTGTGTGTTTACTGTGCACTTGTGCATGGAAAATGAAAGTTATCTGACAACCATTTCCAAATACCAATATTTTACCAATATCATTATATCAACACCTAACAGGTCTCCCTGGGCTTCAAACCGTGTTAAAAGGTAAATTTAGAAAGCAGAGGTAGCTGAACACTGCTCTTCAAGATGTAGAATAAATGCAAATTAAGAAGCTAGGATTTTACTCCCATATCTCCATTTTGTTCACAGCAGATCACATTTCCATTTTTTTCAAACCCTCCTGTAAAAATGACAAGAAGCAGGAAAGTTTGTGGCAAATGCAGAATGACATCCATAAATTTATGAACTAACTAGACTGACATTCAGCGCGATGCAAAGTGCTTTCCAATCAATAGCCATGAGCATCAATTCCCCGCGAAGAGCATTCCTGTGCCGCCGCCTCCCACCAGCAACAGGCAGTGCCATTTTCTGCTCAGCTCCTCGATCGCTGCGATCTCCCCCAGTCGATGGCATCGATGGGGCTGCGAGATCCGGAGCGGTGAGCGCAGCGCCGAGACGGGGACAATGGGAGATGGGAGAGCGGCAGGGACAGCGCGGGGCGCGCAGCGCTCCCGCAGGGTTGCTTAGCAATAGTCCCTGCGTGCCCATCCCTGCGCTGCTCCTACACCCGGAGCAGAGATTCCAGCAGCAATGCAAACGCTGGTGATGTGTGAGGAGCAGTAGGAATAACGGCATGCAAAATAAATAAGCGCTCTGCCTTTGCTATGTGATTTAAGGAAATTTAACTCCCAGTTTTCCGGAGCATCACAAGAAGCAGCGGAAGAAAAATTGATTTGGGTCAGAATTTCAAACCTTTCAGCTTCATTTAGTCCCCCTTCCTGCCAAGATAAATCCAGCTTAGCAAGCCCCCATCTCTCTATTCAGGACCTGGCACCACACACTGATGTGAGGAAACACTTGCACAATGCAAAGCTTATGGTGCCCATAAAGAGACCCAAAAAGCAGACTGGGAATCAGAGGACTTGGGCACATCCCCACTCATTTGTGATCAATAATGGTTTTGCCTCTCTTTCTGCTGCAAATTATCAGCAGAGAATAAACTTCTCCCAACTACCAGAAAGGTTTGCTCAGGACTCGGGATGGATGAACAGCACCAGAGATTGACTTGAGTCACTGACAGCTGTGACAAACAAAAAGCATCACGTTTGAGTGCTGCAGTGACAGACAGGGCTCTGGAGCAGTGCTCTGGGATGTGAGCAGTGGCCCACGCTGTGCCTGCAGGTGCCAAACCCTCATCCACAGACGTGCTGCTAATGCTTGGATAAAGGGAGCTGTGTAACCTGCAGCTCTTGCCTCACACAGGAGAGACACTGAACACCCAAGCAATAGCAAGTGAACAGGTTGTTTAGTTTTTTGGTTACTCCTCACATGAAGTCCTTCAATTAAAGATTTAATTCAGATTTGTTAGACACATATCAGGTGTTAAATTCCTGCTGATAATTGCTAAAAGTGACCTGCAATGTGAACAACGTAATCCTTCCATTTCTGTACTGCCTCCAAATAGCCCCAAACAAAGCCATGGCAGAAAAAAACAGCTTCTCAGTCCCCTTTTCAGCATCTGCTGCAAACAGGAGGCTGCTGCTGGGCAACTTGCCCACTTTGCTCAGTTATCAGCACCTTCACTGCCCAGGACCTGGAGATGCCCCGTGGGGAGCAAGGAAATGGTCAGCAGGGTCAGGGTGGATTCAGCATCCCTGTGGAACAGGCACGAGGGATGCCTCAGAGTCAGTCACTGCAAATCCCTCTGCGCCAAACCCTGTCAGAGCAGTTAGACCATAAACTAATAACTGTCAATCTCCATTTGTTTGCAACGCTGCGAAGAAGGCTTTCATAATTCTCTTAGAGATATATAAGAGGCACTCTGATTTTGCTTTATATGAAAGAGTGTGATAATGTTAGCTGCTGGTAAACCTCAAAGACAGTATTTATACAGCACCAGAAACATTTGCAAAGATGGAAAAGAAATGTCTTTGGGCTGAAAGACCTTAAAATCTACAACCCATATTCTGCAAACTTTGATGCCTCTGCCTAAGCACGCTGCAGGATCTGTGCCTGTATCTTGATCACTCCAACAAGGCCACACTGTATAAAGGAAGCTATAAAAGTCTGGAAGTGTGTTATTCTTTTTCTTAAGGATTTCTATTTTTTAAAATGTTGAGGAGGATATAATACACCCAGAAACGACAGTCTCCAGCTTGTATACAAGAGGCACAGCACGATAAAATGCCTTAAAGCCCTTTCCTAAGCAGAAGGCAAGGCAGCATTGCTAATTTATTGCAGAGCATCATGTTCTTCCAGGTACCAGGAGGGAAACACTGTCCCTGCATTTCATGCCTCAAAATCTCCTGGAAAACAGATCAGGCTTGTGCCTATGTGGTCAGTTTTTGTAGCTGCTGGAGGTGGAGGGCAGAGGTGGTGCTGCTGTATTAACAAAGTATCTCACTCCAGATGCCAGGAGATGTCACATCCCTGTGGGCCCTGGCAAGCCTGTCCTGGGAAGAGGTGACTAACTCTGCTTTGCTGGGTGGCTGCACAGACCCTGCAAAGGAAGCAGTAACAGTATCACAGGCTCACAGTGCATTTTTATGTACCTTGATGACCTGAGCAGAACTCGCCAGTTCCATCATGCCAAGCCAAGCAAGTGCTTCTTAAATCCCACTGAGTGTGGGCACATTAACAGTGGAGAAAGGAAGAGGAGGGAGAACACCAGAGGAGAAAACCAATGCCCAGAGCAGGGGAGAAGATTCAGCCCCAGATTACTCGACTGGTAAGAGAGGCCAGAGACACAGCCAAGTCTCTCAAGGCTTCATGCCTCTGCTATCCAAGGTGTACATAACCCAAAATATTCACCACTGCTTTCATTCTCGTCACACAGGGGTAATTCAAGGGCAGGCACATACAGCAAGGTTGAGTTGAGCAGGATGACAAGCTCAGCCTAACACCTCCTGCTCCAGTCACACACTGCAGGATGGCTCCCAGGCAGGGCTGGGTGGTGTTGTACAGGATTCAGGAGCTAAAGGCTCATCTCTTTTCCTGGCTCTAGCAGAGACCAAAGTTACTGCACATCTCTGCCAGTTCCCTCTACCTGCAGAACAGGGATAACTGTGCTTAGCATCCTTTTCCTGCAGCTTGCAGAGTGCTTTTTAAAAAGAAGCAGGTGTGGAGAACTGCTGGTAGAAAGTACCATTAAAAAAAGCCCCTCTAGATAAAAATCTAAAGTGTAGCAAACTTACTAAGACAGAATGAAGCCTCTTAGCTACAGCAATCCTGTAGCTTCTTTTCTCCCCTGAAGTTAAATTGAGGCAATTTTCATGAATACATTAAATTGGCATGAAAACTAAGAACGAAGAACAGTTTGTTTCTGCTTTGGAAATCTTTCTCTCCTGGTCTCTTTAGTTTCCTTGCTCATATCCAGCATCTTCTTCACTTTCAATTGTGTCATCATACATCCATTCTATGATTCCTCATTGAAAACATCAGTAACAACTGAGCCTTCCTTTCAGGGTCACTTAAAGGACGTTTCAGTTGCCCAACATGATGCAGCTGAGGACTCCACATTATTCACCTGTTGGTCCTGCAGGTGCAGTTTCTATAAAATTAAGTGCCTGTCTAATGGAAGTGTTTCCAAGAAGGAGCTGAAGAGACTGTGTACAGGATGGTAGAGAGTGCACAAAGTAAAATGACATCATCCTAAGAGGAAAAAAAAACAAGGAGGATCTGGAACCACCTCCTTTTAAAGCAAGGCAGAATTCTGCTGTGCTGAAAATACCAACTGGCTGCTTTCCCAGGTAAAATGCCATCGCTTGAAAGAAAGAGTCAATTACTGCCTCAAGGAACCTCCCTGTTGAGGCAAAAAAAGCTATTTCAGACAATGTGTTGAACCCTCTCCATGATTAGAAAAAGAGAAGAGAAAGCTGCCTGTGTGTCAAGCCAACACACAGGAAATACAGGGAGATGTGGGCACTTTTGGCACCAGAGGGTGGCAAAGGGGAGACACATCCTCTGCTCTGTGCTGCTCCAGCTCCACTCCGAAGCAAAGCAACAAGGGCCAGCCCAATGCCCTCAGCGTTTGGCAGACAGAGTACAAAATACATCGAGGGGACCTGCAGAGACTCCCCTCACCTTGCTCTCTCTGAGAAACTTGCCTTTTTTCTTTAACTTCCCTCTCTGTCAGGGAGTGGAGCCCCCTGCAAAGCCCTGTCCCCAGCGGGCAGCCCCCATGGTGGGGCTATTTGAAGCCACAAAGGTCTCCCTGTGGGCTCGGGGACTTCCCAGGCTCTCAAGGAGGCAGCTGGGCTGTTGCCATTAACTAACCCCACATCAGGTCTTCTCCAAGGGTTTGGTGAACCTGCCATGCACCCAGTGACCAAAATCCCGGTCAGGGGTGCAGGGGAGGAGTGCTCTTGCCCTTGAATTAACCCCAGTAGTGACCCCAGCAAGGGACACTGGTGAGAATTTTATCTTCTATCATCTAACAACACTCATTTTTGTTGAAGAGATGAGAAAGGCCTATTTTATCTGAGAGAGAGAGAGAGGAAAAACCCTATGTATACACACATGTATCTGTGTATAGTGTGTGCCTGAATATATAGAATATACATATACATGCACACACTTCACAGCTTTCAGAGAGGATGACAGCATGTTTTCATATAGTACATCTGAAGAAAAGGTCTTGTGTCAGTGCTACAGCAGAGAAAATTTCATCTTGAGACTAGGGAATGAAGAGAGAAAAAAATAAAAGAGAGAGAGTGAATGTTTTCCTTATTATCATGTCTCAGGAACTCAACTATAGTGATGGGAAGATATAAAACCCCAGACAGCAGAGCACTGTTCTGGAGACCACAATATGCATAAAAACTCCTGCAAATCCTTGTTAGACATTCCTACCCCTCCTACCCTCCAGTCCATACCTCCAGGGTGCAATTTTCAGGAGACAGAAAGATTTAATGTGCTTTGGTTAAAATAATCCCCTGGATTCTCGCTGCAGAGACTGTCATGACAGTGTGTTCCTCTGCTTTATTATATTAATAAGCAGAGTCATCCAGCACTCAACACGATGTGGCTCTCTGACTTGCACGGCTGTGTCCCCAAGCTGCAGCAGTACAGAGGCCTCCCCCCAACTCCTCCTTGCAAAAAAGGTTTGTTATTTTGAGGCAAAATAAGCACAGCTGCTTACAAACAAGGATGCACGTACAGCAGGTTGTGAGTGTGCAGAGGCAGCAGCTGAACTCACCCCCAGCCACCTCCAGTTTCCTCCCTGTTCCCTGCCAGGCTCCTTGGGATGCTGGTGATGTCCCCCAGCCCCAAGCCCTCCATCCCACTCCCATGTCCATCTCATCCTGTGCACCTGAGCTGCACCTTGAACATATTTTCCACTGATTAGAGCCAAATAAGAGTAAAAAATAAGGCTATTAAAATGGTAAAAAAATCTCTGATCCATGAGCAAAGCTCTTCCTCCTTCCCCTTCCTTGAAAAACACTGCTATTCTGGCCTGAAATCCCATGAACTTCCCCTATAACCTCTAATCACTGCTCCCTGCCTTCATTTCCCAGCTGGGAGAGGCACGTTATGTTTCTGCACCCCAGGAAGCACCATTCTCTTGGCTCTGGAGATGCCCCACATGCAGCTCTGGTATCACCACCTTTTTCTGGGGTATTTGGTTCAAGCACAAGCAGAAAGGAGACAGCTGCTGCCAACACTGCTGCTGTTATTGACCTATACTCAACCTGTGAGGACCCCACCTGATTTTCTACTCCCTATCCCATAAAGATTTTCTGGTTTTCCCCTAAGATGCAGCTTCAGGAATGTGTTGTGTGGCAGAGGTTTTATACCATGTAAATGATGGATATTGTTTATGTACTGATTATGTCGAACCCAGCTCTTTACCTTTGCTAGGACTGCAATTATTTTAACAGTAATTGTAAAAATAAATTGGGGAGAAAAATAACAGGAACTTTCTAGTTTGGTTTTCGAAACTAGAGCACTGCTGAGAGTGACCTGACCTCAGACAAGTCACATGTAGACACTTATTTTAAATATCAACTGAGTTCATCCATGCATGGAAAACAGAGTGCTCTGTAGGATTCTGGGCACAACTGGGTCCCAAAAGGTTCCGAATTCAACCCAGTCACATCTTCCTCATTTATCACCACCTGCTTAAGCTGCCACAGCACCCAGCTCTTCCAGCAGCCAACCAGCCACATAACCCTGCCATGGAACCTGCAGAGTAGGGTCAAACAGCCCACAGGACAGGCACATTGACCTCACCTCTCTTCTTTCCGACAGGTTCACTCTCCTCCACACAAAAAATGCCAGTATAGACCAAATATTTTTGAAGGTACCCATTTTGCAACTGGAGCAACCATTTCCCAGCCCTGCATGCAGTTCCCCTGCTTCTCCTCCTCTCCCTGGATCGCAGACAGATGCCAAGCTATGGAAGTTATTCTTTCATTTACAGCATCTGGTTCCTTGGCAGACTCCTCGGGTAATTATGTTCATAGCTTTAAAGCTGTCTCTAGCTCTGCTTCATGGGTTTGCTGCTTTTGGCTTGTAGCAGTCTCTTCTCATCCTGTCCATCACATGGGCTGAATGTTGCTCTTAAAATACAGGAATTAGACCACTTGCATCTCCCTCTAACCAGAGCAAAAATAAACGATACCCCATGTTGTTCTTTAAACACAAGCACTTGTTTTACTTTCACAGCCATTTTTGGGAGGCCCTGGTGACTCTCTTGCTCTTGAAGCACCACGTACTCAGAGTCACATGCAACCACTGACACAGCCTGGACAATTAAACCTCCATACAAAGCTAACAGGGTTTTAAATTCTTTTCTAGGTGGGGAATGTTGCATTTCTGCTGGGATGCTCCTTGTCACCAGCAGCACTCAGAATCACTTCTTCCTGCAGACAAAAAGGCAGAGAAACACCCACCCAGCACCTTGGAAATCCCTGCCTGGAGGGCTGCTGGGTGAATGGGCTCTCTCACAAGGAAGGAGGTAACCCAGCCTTAAAAACAAGGGGCAGGAGGGGATTAGTGGGATGGGAATCCATGAGCCCCAAAAGTCTCCCCGACACCAGAGGAAGGATTTTGTGTTTCCTGTTAGTAAAAGGCTGCAGATAAAAAGGGAGGGACAACATAGGTCCTGTCCCTCATCATCAGCCTGAAGTGCCCATCTCCTGGGATAAGAGAATAAGCTGATGATTGACCCTGTTTTTGTGATTAAAGCTGCCAACAACTGCCACAGATCCGCACGCCTGCTCAAGGACCTGCAGCTCGTCTTGGATGAGGCAAGGCAAAGCTACCACAGGGTGACAGCCCCAGGATGCCACTGGTTGGCACAGAGTTTCCATCGGTGACCCCAGAACAGCACCAGACCAGGCTTTCAAAAGAAAAGGGAAGTCCCACCCACACTTTCCCAAGGACACAAGTCACCACCCTGGGGACTCACTACTTGGTAACAGCAGAACGAATTTGGTGGCGTGCCAACTTTTAAAGAGGCATTTCAAATAAACCAACTCCACACATTATCCTCAGGGGATGCTTCATGGAAGCAGCACCTTTGCAGTATCTCACCAATAGAAACCAGCTGAGGACTGTTCTGGAAGAACACCCATCATGGTGGCTCCCAAAATGGTCTCTCAGAGGAGGAAGCGACAGTCTGGCTGTTCCTCACTCATCCTTCCATCACTGGCTCAACACCCAGAGCACAGTTAGTTGGCCCAGCTTGTGAAGGTGTCCACCCAAGTGGATGGTGCTCCTCTGCCTCAGGAGGAACCACAAACCCTTGTCCAAATCCCTCCCAGGGGCACCTGGCTCACACCTCTCCAAACCTGGAGAATGTGTGGCTACAACCAGAGCCATGATGGGAAAACCCAACATGTGACCCTTTTCCTTTGCTTTTAGCTGCAACCTTCTCTGCCTCTGTGCAGCTACAGAGTCCTCACCATGAGGAACGGAGGGACAGACACACCCTGACTGCCAGACAGACTGACATGAGCAGTGCACCCACGGCAGTAGCATCCAGCAGCTCTGTTCATTTAACAAGGTTGAGTAAATGATGCATGTGCTGGGCAGGTCAGAGGAGGAGGGATGCTCTCCTCCCCTGGGCAGGAGGGAAGTTGGATGCTCTCTCAGTCCTCATGCCCAGCATCCAAAGGCCCCATCTGCAGCATGGAGCAAACAGACCGAAAATGCTGCTCCCTCAGCACAACGGGTGCAGCAGGGCTTTAGCACAACCTCCCGTGTACCCTCTGTGCTGCAGAGGTGCCAGAGCCCCACCACAGGGCTCATGGAAAGAAATCATCCTGGGCAGGCAGGGACTCTGGGCATAGTTATGCTTTTTGAAGGAATAAGCCCATAAAGAGAAAAGTACAACAGATTTAAGCATTTAAATGCATTTCCATAACTGTTTGTGACGATTCCCAGACAGCAGCCTTCATTAAGCTGGAGCTGAGGCTGAGAACAACAATTAGCAGTATTTAAAAACAAAAAAAAGGAACTGCTGCAGTTATCCCCAAATAAAGAGTACAGGCCCAGCCTAATCTTTTATGCCTGGCTTTGCTGGAAAGGATGGGAGGTTAATGCTCCAGGAAGGTGAAGTGCACAGTACTTGGGATGGGCAACCAGCTCGGTTGCTCAGCACCATTTGGCTGCCAGGGGAGGGAAGATGTGAAATATGGCAGTTCATCCTTGCCATAAACGCAAGGAAAGAAAGGAAGAAGAGAAACCCTGGTGGACACCTCCGTCTGTTCATCAAGCCCCAGGCAGCTGGAGGAGGAACACGCTGTGAACTGCCCAGCAGGTCCCAGCAGTCACTCACGCACACTTGAGGAGATGTTTGAGCTACTTTAAAATCACATGGCAAATTAAAGTTACACTTTTTTCCATTCGTACCGTATTCTATCAAATTCTTTAACTTTGTACTGTGCCAAACAGTTCTACCAGTGGACCTTGACAACAAGACCCTGCTTCATCCCCACTGCTCAACTCCCACCATGGGAGCTGCTTTCCAAAGCAGTAAAATTGCTTATCCAGTTTTTCTTCCCACAGACTCAACCTGCAAAGCCTGCACATCAACTTTGTCCAGTTTAGCCTCAGACTGGCAGCAAAGACACTCAATAGCACAAAACACAAACCAACAGGAAAGATCAAATCATCTATTTAAAGGGTGAGTGTTATGGATTTTCATTTTTTCTGTAAAAGCCACGAGCAATTATTTTTGAGCACAGAGATCTTAACCATTCATTTATCCTGAGAATAAAAGTGGAAGAAGGGGAAACGATTGCTTTTTCATTATTTGTCGCACTGCCAGTACTGAATCAAAGTCAGAGGACTGCCAAAAGATCTCCTTTGATCCAAATAACTATCATTCTCACAAACATTTCTACAGGGGGAAAACCCAAACCCCAATCCAATCTTTCCACCATGATTCTAAAGATAAATATATAAACAACAAAAAAATCCTCTTCCTCTACACATGAGTCTTTGCCATTCAAGCCAGGCACAAAAGCTTTTTAAAAGATGCTGTCGGGGGGTTGCAGAACTGGACCAGAAAAAGCCAAGCTTGAAGATTCACATCATCAGCCCAACACTGTAACACCACTCACAGTGAGTTGGAGAGACTAGGAAAAAAAAAAAATATATATATAAAAAGATTTTACATCAGGAACCAATTTACTTTTGCTGCTCCACAGAGCAATCATGCCTCAGGACCCACAGCTAAATGGCTGGAGCTCACATAACTGGAAGAGCAAAGAAAGCAGCAGAGAACTTTAATGGCTTATGAAATTCAATTGAAATTGATGGTTGGAAAAGTGAAACATTTAACACCCCGCCAACTTAACATCAGTGCACCCGTGTGCATGGGCACACAGACAGGTACATGGACCAAAAAAGGTGGGAGCTCATTTCCCACTCACCTGGGTGTCCATGACCCCTACAGTGCCCTAGGGAAGGAGATGGCACCCTCATACACTAACTTAAACAATATATACATATTTTAACACCTCCAGACCTTTTTCCACTGGAACCTTTAATATAAAACCCATCTTTTGTGAAAATGGCAATGCATTATTATGACCTGCACCATTCATGTCTCTGAAATATTAGAAGCTGCATTCTGCATTTCATCTTCAGCAGGAGCAGGAACTCAAAAACCCTCCCTGCTATTTGAGATGACTTTGAATAAACTGTTTGCAGCTGATGTACTTTTCCAGCACGGATCTCTTCTGTTATGAAGCCTGTCTCTGATGAACAATAGAAAAATATTGTTGACAGGGGTGTACTTTTCCATCAACTCAAAAATATAATTTTGCAGAATATTTTCACAGCTCAGCAGAATGTGGAAAGAAAGACAATATTATGACTAGATAAGAAAGAAAAAAGACGTTCGTTATAATTAGCTTACAGTAGTTTTCTTGTTGGTTTTGGCTTGCTTGAACAAGATTCTTTACTAGTTAGAGCTCCAATCTGACTTACAAAGTCTTCAGGCAAAACCCATGATAACCAAAGATTAACCTGTAAAAACAATCAGAATTTGGCCAAAACACTTTAGAACAATGCTTATATCCACACAGCAACAACAAGAACCACCAGTATTTTAACATGGTGACTTTTAAGTGCTCCCAGGTGAGTGATCAGTCAGGTGCTTTAGGATGCATCACCCCCGCTCAGATGCAAAAAGGAATGGCCACATCCTGGCAAGGGTCACGCTGGCATTTATCGAGTGACTCGGGGCACAGGGACACTGCTGCCTTGCAGAAGGACTGAAAGCTCACTGGAGCATCCACCGTGCCCCAGGAGCAGGCGGGGACACGTTCACGTGGGCACTCCACACTGAGCTCTCTCCAGTGCGCTGCACCAGTTGATTCATGGGGAGGCTTTGATGTGCAAATTAATCATTATAACTTTTAACTGAACTAATGTAAGCGTCATATGTTGCTAATTACACAATACAGGGGGAAAAAAATTGCAAATGAATTTAAATGCTTAATCTAATCAGGATGGCAAGTTGTGTTTTAATTACAAATTGTTGTGTAGCAGCAAAGCATCTGCTGCAATTCAGCAGCTCTGGTTCCACAGCAAAGTCCTGCTGTCCCTCACTCGTGTGCTCAGGGACAGGAGGGACATCCTTCCAGGGGCAGTGGGGACGTGCCACCTGCTTCTGGCATGAGGAAACCCCCACCCTGAACATCTCTCTCCAGTAACATCTTGCAACAACGAGCTCCTTAGGGACACCTTCAAGCCTGGCTTGTTCAAACCCCCCCTCTTTGCCACCTCTCCTTTAATCTGAACAAACATTTCCACACACAGAGGCAGAAATCAATGATCTTCCTCCAACTCAATGCTGCTCAATTCACATAAGCAAGAATCAAGAGGCATCTTTGGAGCCTGTTTCCTCTGTGCCCTCACAGTTAAGGGGAAAGGAAAAATAAAATGGGATTACAATAAATAAATAAACAAACTCCTGAACTTTGTAGTGCCTGGAGCAAGTTTTTACAACCAAATTAAAATCCCTGAATATTGTGCCTTTTAATGGAGACACTGATACAGCCAAGCAGCTGGAGTATGGCAATGCCCCTGCAAAAGGAATCACCTTGGGAATGTGCCACTGTGAGGTCGGTGATGATGACACTGCTCACCATCCGACTGACCCTGCAGAAAAACATCCACTTGCCAATAACTCCCCTGGTAGTTAACCAGAGAGTTTTCAGTGAGGACAGAAGACCTCTGTCTGAAATGTACGGCAGAAACACGGTTATCTAAAAAAGCAAAGACAATCTATTGTTTTTTGTATTATTTTTAACTTGATACAGCCCCTACTTGTCAAAAAGAGGGGGGAAAAAAGCCCCACAGCCTCTGAGAACATTAATTTGCTTTAGATTTTGCCAGTTACCCACAGTAAAGCAAAAACCTGCAGTATTTTTGGTTGGGTTTTTTTTGAACACCAGGGGGCTGATTACTGTGAAATGATCTTAGGCTTCTCCCACTAAGTGGACAGATGGATTGCTACTTTTGCAACTTCTTTTTGCAGCCTTGAATTCAGTTGCTGGCGGGAGGCTCCGTTCCAGCTCTCCCCAGCATCATTTCTCTGCTTGCACTTGTCATCTCACTTCCCAGCCTGAGGCTGGGGTATGGAAAAGGCTCTCTGCAAGCCCAGGAATGTGCACACACCCTCTCCCAGCTGAAGGCTGGACCCCATCGTGTCGGTACCACACGGGTTCTGCGCCTCTCTTGTGCCCACCCTGAGTGAGAGGGAATGGCACAGGCACACCAGAGCCCCGCACCTGGGTTTTCGTGCCAAGGAAGCTGCTGGTGGTGAAACTATGGAGACAAATTCCACCGGCGCTAGACAGACCCAAATGAGGTCTCTCCGGCATTCCAGCAAACAATCTGCAATTCAGAGAGTTCTGCAAGGTGCCAAAGAAACAAAAAGCACTGCTAGGCAAAAGTCATCTCCTTCACTTTTGTTAAAAATACAAATGGTACAAAGTGCAAAGTGAAACGCTGCCAGGCTCCGTCCCTGCTTCCCTGACAAACACGGAGAGCCCGTTCACAGCGGCTCACGGACGGCTGGGAACAATGTGGGTCTCAGTCCGGCAGCCTTTGCATTCACAACCCACCACTCTCGCAGGCAAAACACAGCTGGCCAGGAGAAGAGCTCCAAAGAAACTCCTCAGCATGCAGGGAAGGGAACTGCTCGTTCAGAAGGTGCTTTTTAGGAGCTGATCCCCTGAGGGGACACTGCCCGGGGTGCCCACTGTTGGGCATCCCCCCCCTGCAGCCCAGGGACTGCAGCCCCTTTAAGATGAAGACAAGGGACAGAAAGAGGAAACACTCAGTTTGATCCGAGGAAGTGAAAAACCTCGGGAAAAGCAAAGTGCCAGCCCCAGGAATGACTAAGCACAGAGCCAGGCAACGCAGAGCTGGCTAAGGCAGCCACACAGCACACATTCCCAGATCTGTGCCAGTTCTGAAGGTGTGCTGTATAGAAAAACCATTTCTGGGGAGAAAAAACCAAACCTAAAAACAAGGACTCAATTCTTTAGCAAGCCACATGAACTGCCTGAGTGTGTTTATAAGCATCCCCGTCCGTCTGTAACTCCAGCTGATGCACAGATAGCAATATATGGGTCAATAATCGTTTATCTAAAGATGTGTGTCAGCCCATCTCTCCTCCGTTCTCTGACAAACCTTTTACAAGAGCCACTTACTTTAACCCTGAATTATCTGCCTCTGCTCATCTTCAGGGAGAATCAGCACGGCAGAGAAAGAAGCAGGCAATTCCCTGTGATCTGAAAGCTCACTTTCTAAATCAAATCAATTTTTCTAACGTAATTTGCCTCATCTAAATCACTGACCCATACATTTTCTCACTCTCCTTTGACAAGAGCTGCACCAATTGAAGCAAAGCTAAAACACTTCAACCAGACCAATTCATAGAAGTCTTTAGAGGAATTCTTTCATCGCTGTAATTAATTCTTTAAGTACCACAGTGGGATGCTCTGAATTCAAACCCAGTCCAAGGAGTAATGATTATACTAATGGGAGAAGCTGCGCAGTAAATAAATGCAAGTGCCCTGCTGAAACAGATCATTTTCAATAGGAGACTGCCATTGAGGGAGATAACTGTGTTTTGGAGATAATAACTCAGATGATGAAGTCCCACAGACAGGAGTCTGATACAACAATTCCCAGACTCTGCACATCTAAGGGATGAGCATTTTGACGGATACGCATTAGAGCTGGGGCTGCTCCAGCTCTCAGCCCTTTGAGGAGGTGTGGGGACAGAGGGCCTAGGGCAGTTTGGGAAACCATCTGAGAGTTTGGTCATGGGTGCAGGAACCAAAGCAATGACTTTCCTTTGGCTTTCCCTTTTGTTACTTGGTTAAACACAATAAAGCCTTCTTACACATTTAATGTGTTGGGCTGCAATACACTCAGAGAAAGGGAAGGAGATGCTTTAACTCAGGATAAGCAGGATACTTTGAGAGGACACAGCTGAAGCTGTACCCTGGAGCTGATACTTGTCCCCCAGGGCTTACAGCAGACTCAAATAATCTCATTATGACACTATAATAAGTGAAATAAGGTGCACAACATGGACATTTGGGGTTTAAAAGGGCATGTCTGAAGAACAGCTCCTCGGTGCAGCCCCTGAAAAGATGACCACAATCCCCATGGGCTGTCCAGCTTCATCACACCAAGAAGGTGATGAGATGGGCACCACCATCTGGGCTCTCCTCTGTAGGGCTGCCTTTGATTTTAGCAATAAAGAACAGTAATTCCATCTCTTCATTTCTGCTTATGACTTCCCATAAAAATTGTAATGGGCTGGTGCCAGTCAAACACAGCAGAAGAACCAGGTGGTGCCAACTCTGGGGCAGATAGAGAGCTGTTACAGAGAGCCTCAGCACTGCCCAGGATAGGGCTTGGAGGTGCCAAGCAGCTCAGGCACCAAAACAAGCCAGGGCTGAGACATGGAGGAGGAGACAGTGCCCGAGCATTGCTCAGCACACCGGGGCCAACCAACTGACCATGAACCTCAGCAACCTCCCTCCAAGGTGAGCCCCGCTCCCTAAAGAGCAGCAGCAAAACTTCAGCTGCCATCAAAAAATAACCCCAGAGCCCAGCTTCACATAACACCTCTGCTCTCCCTGCCAGCAGGGCTTAGGCTTTGGGCTACTGCCCCAGGGCCCCTCATGGGGATGATGGAGAGGACAGACACTGGCTTCAATGGTACCAACTTTCTTCTCTAAAGCCCTTTGAGATCTACAGGTGAAAGAAGGACAAATTATTAATATTTGAAAAGAAAAAAAATGCCTTAACTGCAATAAAATTCATGCTATCTTCTGTTCATCTCTTGCTTGTTTCTCCTCTTTAATGGAGTTGAGCCTTTTTTGCACCAATACCCATGCTAATAACTTTCAGTGGACTACTCCTAAGCAAAAGACCCAAAATCAGTAACTATGCTGCATTAAAAAAAAAAAAAAAAAGGAGGAAGAAACCTTTGTATATTAATTCTCATAGCTGTCAGAGATGAGGATTTAATAATGTTAGTATCTAAGCTACTCCATTATTTCCAAACACCTTGGAGCAGAATGTCTTAGTGGGAGATGAATTAGATAGTGCGACTGTGACTGCCTTCTGAGTGTTTTCAGAGCATAATCTATGGCTCATCACCACGTGCATTTCAAGTCCTTGCCCTCTCTTCTCCAAATAACCTCCAGCTGTAAATGTATTTACATGCTGGGTATTTACATGCCAGGCCCAGCTCCTTTTTTTGAGTATTTCCTACTTACTGTTTAACCATTCATCCCCATTTAATAGATTTGCTTGGGTTCAGCTCTGGACGGGTGATAGGGACAGAAGTTGGGAACTGAGGTCATCCAATAAACGATGGAATGAAGCAAAGAAGGAAAACTGTAGGCAGAATACAGGAGAAGTCTAATGGGCTGCGAAGCTCTCTGCCAAGGGAAGCAGAAGAAGTCCTGCATCACTGAAACCCAGCCACACTCAGGAACAGGCTGTACCCAACCACCAGAGATGGCAAAGGCAGTTTATTTGCCAACTTTTCCAGCTCTAATTCCCATGATTTGGAAAGGCTGAGGCACACTGGCCTTTGTGCTTGCCCTGACAGGGTTCTGCTGCTTCCAGAGAGCTGTTACCATCCTCTCTGGGTGCCCCTGTTGCAACCTTTTAAAAGCCTGTTTGGCTGTGTGCGTGTGTTGTGCCCTCTTTGCCCTCAGTGAAAGACAATCAGACCTTGTGTTATTAGTCCCTGCTACCCCCAGCTCTCTGAGTGCCCTTGAAAACCCCCAGTGACATTTCAGGCTGCTGTGGCCCCACAGAGTCAGGGACAGAGGCACTGGGCATGGATGGCTGTTGTCTTTCACCACACCAGGGGCTCACACTGGCCAGGGACTTGCCCCAAGCAGACATCCAGAGCAGCTCCTTCCAAAACTCATCTTGGATTTGCTCCTTTTTCAATGAAAAATCTGGGTACCAAGACCAGTCAGCAGCTACCAACTCTTTGCTGGGTTTCTCATTACTGCTCGTTGCATAGAAACCTGCTCCATCTGCTCAAGGGCTCCCTTTTAGGGCACACGGGCTCTTTTTTTTTGTGTGAGTTTCATCCTTTTTTGGAGCTGCAGCAAAAATGTTTGTTTCAAGAGCTGCAGCATCCATTAGACAGCCTTCCTTGCCCATTGTGGCAAAAGTCTTGCTGCTAAGCAAAAGCTGTGGCTAATTGACAACAACTCCTAAACTGAGATATAAAGTAGCTGCGTCTGTCACTCACGCAAACAGCAAAGGCAGCTCAGCTGCTAAATAATGGAAAATGGCTCATTTTTCTGACTCGGGGAAGATCCTTTATGAAAGAAATGAACGTCTCCGGTGTTATGGAGCCATGCCCTGATCATTCCTGCATCTTAAAAATCTAACATTGCCCATAAAAGTCCTAAGTAACATAAACCCTGTTCCTTTCACTACTCTCCCAATCAGAAAAACTGGATTTAAATCACCTGCTGGCAGGTTTATTACAGGGCCCACAAGCAGATAAGGTCCTGTGCACCAGCCCTCTGCACTTAACGGGAAATAAATCTCTGCTTTGCCATCTGTTTTTGAAATGTTTCCATACAAGCTAAACAAAAAACCCAAAGATGCGTGCACCTCTCATTTAACCTTCTAAAGGATTTTATTTCTGGGGTAATGAGGATGACATTTCTCCCCAAAAGGGCAGAAATGCTTTTCCTCCTCAGGCTGATTCTCCCTAGGGCTCCCTCAGCCCACAACCAAACTCTGCCAACACTGTGTATTTAGGGTATTTAGGTGTGGATAAATGAGCTCAGGAGAGGGACAGCTGCTTGGCTGGAGGCACCACCTCCCACACCATCCCATGGGCTGGTACAAGTGGAAACACCATCTCTGGAGCCTCCTGAGCCCTTGGCTTGGCCAGAATGAGGATTTTGACCCCCACTTCTCCATTTAGCTCCGGTTTGAATTGCATCGGTGGGGTTTTTTTCCAGCATTTCTTTCCATCACTAATGCCAAGCTGAAGCTGCCCAACACGGGTGGTTTCACACCATCCCCTCCCCATAACCAGACCCGTGGTCCTTGCACAGCCTTTAACCAGATGGCAGCACCATCCCCAGGCAGGAGGACGTGGCCGTGCAACCACAGAGCAGCGAGCACCCTCTCCCCAAGATTTAGCAGCTTTGTCACTAAAAGCCCAGGCTCCTGCCACTGCAGGGGAAGCGATGGGGCAGAGCAGCTCCTGAGGGCCAGCTGGTGCAGGCACGGTGAGATGAGCAGAGCTGGTTTACATGCAGTTTCCAATTAGTTTACTCAGCAGACGGCAGCCTCGTGGAAACCCCTCCGTTCCTGGCTATCCCTCACCCCTCAGGGCACCCCTTTGCTTCCTGTCTGACTACCACCATCACTGAAAAAATCAGGAAAAAAAACAGAGTTAAAATCAAATGCTACACTTCATTTTCTCTCCTTGCCTGAAGTTGCAAGAGACAAGATAGGACATAATCGCCACTTTTAAAATCATCTCCTATGACAGGCAAATTGATCAAGTGGAGAGGCTGGGCTGCTTTTGAACTTGAACAAACTGATTTTCCATGAAAGATGGTGTTTGCATTGCCTCTCAATAGCCTGCTGAAATATGCATTCCTCCTACCATTTCATCACCAAAATTTGGGAGGAAAGAGTGTTTTGGGGAGAAAAAAGAAGGAAAAAAGAGAAAAGGAAAAAAGAAAGTGCGCTTGAGTCTGGAGCACATCATAAATTCATGAAGCTTTCTGAATGCTGTCAGAAACCAATATTTACGTAGACAAAGAAAAGCTCAAAGTGTGTTGCAAGAGAATTTTTGGGTAGCGTGGAAGAAACGTTAGTATTTACCTTGCACCTGAGACTAAAGCCCATTGTGTGAGGTGCTGCTCAAACAGCAAAGTCCTTCCACAAGGAGTTCACCCACCACACACACTCCAGCAGCCCTTGCTTTACTTCCCATCGCAGCACTCTACGTCACGGAGGGGAACGGGAATACCCAGGGAAAGCAGACACTGAGCAATCCCCATCCCCCCTGTAAGTTGTCTCCGGGG
Source organism: Pachycephala philippinensis (assembly GCA_013397055.1). Classification (NCBI taxonomy): domain Eukaryota; kingdom Metazoa; phylum Chordata; class Aves; order Passeriformes; genus Pachycephala; species Pachycephala philippinensis. The sequence continues at coordinate 89,659 of VWZT01008111.1, read as the reverse complement.
ACCTCTTTGCTTGTAATTTCTGCCTGCCCATCCTCACGTGGGAATCATTTCCTCTGAAATGCCAGCTGGGAAACTCCCGACAGCATGAAATCGAAGCATCTTCCACGACATCTAGAGCACCACATGGTAACTCACACTCCACAGCCTCCGTGGCACTTAATGCGAGAGGATCTGACAGCCGTAGTCGGGAAAGCACCACGTGCCAGCACATCAGTGAGCCACTGACAGGGCTAAGAGCTAAAGCTATGCCAACAAACCAAGTCACCGCTCGTCATTACAAACATTGGTTATATTTAGGCAGGGAGAGAACAGGGAAACAAGTTCAGTGAATTAAATTTGTTGAGCTGACGGTATTTATTTTGGTGGGATGGCTTCTCATTCACTGGGAGGTTTATTAAGGCCAGAAGACCTTGGGTTTGCTTGCTTCATGCAGGATGTAGGGGGCTGCCAGCTCCCCTTTGCTCCTCTGAGACAGGACAGGTCTGCAGCCACCTGCACGAGCGAGACACAGGGCTTGGTGGAGCCACCTCTCCATCACAGCAAAACCTGTGCTTCATACCAGCATCAACCACCAAGGCCAGGACAAGCAGCACGAGTTCCATAACCCAACATTATGAGTAATGACACCCCTTCCTCCACCTTTCAGCAAGGGGCCCTGCTGGGACACGGCCAGCACGGGCCTCCTGAGCAGCCTGGCTGCCAAACACATTTCTGAGGAGCTACGGAGAAGAGCGGGAGGACCCCGACTCCATGTGGGGTCAGAGGGGGGAATCCCCATCCCACTGGCACCAATGGCAAAACCCTGCACAGCCTAAAGCCCTGTGTAACCCAAATCCCTGTGCACCTCCATGGCGCACAGACTCTTCTCTCCGGGCACTTTGAAACAACGGAGTCCTTGCCCAGGGACTGTGCCTTCCAGACTGCTGCCTGGGCTCAACCAAATCCATGATGGCAAACCCATCACAGCAATTAAATAAATGGAGCCATCTCTGGCTCAGGAGTGCATCCTTCATCCAAAAAATCCTTCCCGAGACACAAACCCTGTTCCAGTCTTGGCAACCCTCTGCTCTGACCTCCTGCAGCTGCTCCTAGGCTCATACCTTCCTCACCACACTAAGCTGCTTTAAACACAGAGATAATAGGGCTGGGAATGACTATCATTCCCAGCAATAAAATACAGCAAATTAATTGCATTTTATTGATTTTTATATTTTAATGTAACTATTTTGGCATTCAAACCTCGAGAGACTCTATTGATCAGCCAGAATCAGGTGTCAGTGAGCAGAGTTCTGTGACCAAGCCCCACAAATTGAACAAAATAATCAAAACCCAAAACCAGTGAGACTTCCCCATTTCAAGTACGCAAAGGAGGCTGCAGCACCAGTGACAGGAGATTTTGAAGTGAATGATTTTGTGCAGGGCAAGTCACACAGTTGCCTCTGGCATTCCCAGAGAGCCCAGTGCCGATCGCAGCAGCAATGCATAAATCCAGAGTAGCTCCACTGACTTCAGAGCAGCTGTTCTAGATTTATGCTGATGGGAAGTAAAATCAGGGTATCTGAAATATTCTGCTCTAATGGATGCTGGAGGAAAAGGCACTATAATAATTTCAGACTTCTCCCCCCAGCCCCCTATCCCCTGCTTCACATCAGTTTGAACAGTCATTGCATAAAATGTTGAGATCTGCACTAATCTGGGGAAAATAACCTACATTTCAACAGTTTGTACGATCATATTCTGCAAATCTATTGTACAGTAGATAATACAGGTCTTTCATTTCTGTTCCTAAAGAGCCTCTGAATAAAAAGTGTCTCCATATTAGGCAGAGTGATACAGGGACACATAATAAAATAAGCATAATGTCTCTCCACCCACGCCCCCCTGGAGCCAGAGTCTAAAAGCAATCGCGGGTCCTTCCTCACGCACAGCTGACAGCAGCCCAAGCGCATCCTACCGGGGCTGAAGGAGCGTGTTCACTGAGCTCCGCACGCCCCGTTCCTGCGCTGCCCTGCCCCGCCGCCAGCCCCGCGTTCCCACAGCCGCTCCGGGGTGCGAGGCAGCGGAGCGAGCCGGTGACACAGCACCAGGCAGGAAAACAGAATATTCAGGTAACTCATCCAGCTCGCTCACAGGATACCTATTCATATAGCCTCGGAGACAGCTCCGCCGCCGCCAGCGAGGAAGGCGGCCAAAACCCTGCCTTGATGCCAGCAACAAACGGGGGCCTGCTGCCAGCGAGAGACATCCTCGAGCTCAGCGTGAGCGGCCCTCGGCTGCCAAACACACACGCACACCCTCTGCTCGCAGCCGTGCGCGCCAGCAGCCGGGCCGCCAGAGACCCGGGGCAGGAGAGTGATCTCTTAATTGGACCTTCACGAAGCTATTTAGGGGACCTGCCTGACAGGCGAACAAATGCCACCCGCTTTGAAGAGGCTGGAGAAACTCAGCCTGGTGCATCTCCGGTCCCCGCAACGCAGCCTGCCCAGAGCCGGCCCCGGCAAGGGGGAAGGGAGGGAGCAAAGGCAAATAAATAGAGAAAAATGGCAAGAGCCCAACGCGACCGTCTGTATGAGCTGGGAGCTTTGCAGAGACGGCAGCACCGCGGCATGACTCATGCAGGTGTCTCTCCCGTCTGCAACAACCCAAACCGAGATGCGGTTCGTTAACCCCTGTAATCCAGAGGAGAAAGCCGACTTGGATCCCAGCGAGCTGCAGGAAGATCGGCACAGCCCCGGAGGGAGGCGTTCCCGGGCTCTGCCACCGCTCGCGTCTCTCTGAGGAGCTTTCACCAGATCCCAAACCCCCTCTCCACACACAGACATTGCTGCGGTCCGCGCCAGGGGTGGGACAGGGCAGGAGCAGCGCTCCGCTCCGAGAGCGGAAGGATGCTACGGCCGAGAGAGGAGAGGAGAGAGGCGCAGGCGGGGAACGCGTTCGATATTCACAGCTCGAGCTGAGAGCGCACTGCGAGCTCCTAACGCGCACACTGAGCGGGGAGGGCTCGGAGCAGCGGAGAGGGGTGGGTACGTCGGTAGGTTTGCAGCCACAAACTGTTTCAAAGTGGGTTTCCATATGTTTAAGCGCTCAGAGCGCTGGAAGAATTACACCCACAGCCCGATCTCACCATGGTAGCTACCCACACAGGAGGAGGGGAGTATCAGGGAATATCAGGGAAAAGATTATCATTGATATGTCAAAGCAATAAATAAAAAAGATTTAAAAAAAAAAATAAACCAAACAACAAACCAGAAAACCTGCTCCTTTGCTGCGCCTAACTCTCTCCTCGATAAAAGGAGAGCCGCACGGCGTACAGGGCATCGCAGTGACCACAGAAAGCCACCATTCCGCGGGGCAGTGCTGGCCCACAGGCAGCCCATGCCCTGTGTCCTGTGCTCCGTGCCCCACTCCCCGCTTTCCGTGCTCTGCACCCCAGACCTTGCACCCCACGCTCTGCACCCTGGTCCCCGTTGTCCCACTCAAGAGGATTTCCGAGTGCCGCCGTGGCTGCACACACCCCAGCCGAGGAGGGAGATGGAGAGCAGGGGCAAGCAGTGCTTTTTGGGGCGAGCAGAGCAAGGACCACCTGCTGTCCATCTTCTGTGTGTCCCCAAGGCTGATGCCTCCTTCCTAGCAAATTGTTCCTGCTCTCCCTGCAGGAACCTTTCCTAAAGCATTTCCCTACCACAACGCACTCCCCGTGCCCTCCCCAAGAACGACAGCTACTGCTATTAGCCCTCCCATGGATCACTCGCGTTTCACCTGAAATCCTTGCATTTAGGCACATTCCTAAAACCCCCGTGAAGTTTCCCCAGCAGCCCAAGCTCCACGCTACGGCCAAACGCAACCACCGTCCCGAGGAGCAGTAAACGCAAACGAATCCCCGAGCAACTTCAGCACCGATGCACCTTAATTAATTTGCTTTTAACAACCCCTATTTATTAGGAGCAGCATCTGCCAGGGAGCTCACGGGAGCACGCCGAGGAGAACGTCCCCAGAGTGACGTCCTGCTAAAGACTTTCCCAGGGGCAGCGCTATGGCTCTGCCAGCCTGGGGGTGAGCCCTTCCCCAGCAAACAGCCACAACTGGGACCCGGAACGCTGCTCCCAAGTTCAGCTGGGGGGGGATGAAAAAAGAAAAATAAAAGAACAGAGGAAGAGCATCTCCCAGCCGCACTCCCTGGCCGGGCGCGCTGCCTCGCAGCTGGCCGTGATGAGGGAATCCCACCTGAGCCCAATCAAGGGCCAGACCCCGCTCCCCGCCAGCCCACGGACACCTGTCCTCCTCGGAATTAAGCGCAAGAAAGGTTGCGCAAATGTTTTGTTACCGAACGGTTTTAACTCCTGCACATCTTTCCCCCACCCGCGCCCATGGATAGCCAGAAAGAGCGAGCAGCATCAGGGAGGAACGGGGGTCGGCCGCCCCCTGGGAAACCCCAAATCCCACGACCCTTCTCCATCCCCCAGAGCTCCGGAAAGCCCAAACTTTTCCTTCCCCCCCCCCAAGTCGGCAGCAGCGCGCTGGCAGCGGCCGAAGCAGCCGGGCAGCCTTCGCGCAGGGGGCCGGGAGCCCGCGACACGCGTGGGGACAGGGAACACACGGGGAGGCAGCGGGGGCTGCGGGGCTGGATGGGGACTTCTTGGTGCGCCCCAGAGACGGGGCTCGGAGCGCGTCCCCCCCGCAGCGCTGCGGGGAGCGCCGGGGGGAGCCGGGGGAGGGA
>VWZT01008111.1:31974-83825 GCA_013397055.1 Pachycephala philippinensis | reverse complement strand
CAAACGGTGTGAGAGCATCCCGGACCGCGTGAGAGCATCTCAAACAGTGTCAGAGCATCCCAAACGGTGTGAGAGCATCTCAAACTGTGTCAGAGCATCCCGAACACTGTCAGAGCATCCCAAACGGTGTGAGAGCATCCCAACAGTGTCAGAGCATCCCCGGGGTGGGCAAAGGGCATCCCAAAGAGTGTGAGGGCATCCCACGGGATGTGAGAGCGTCCCAAACAGTGTGAGAGCATCCCGGGGGTGTGCAAAGGACATCCCACAGGATGTGAGGGCATCCCAAGGAGTGTGAGGGCATCCCACGGGATGTGAGAGCGTCCCAAACAGTGTGAGAGCATGCCCAGGGTGTGCAGTGGCAGCGAGGAGCATGCCCAGGGCAGTGCCAGCTGCAGCAGCAGCGTGCCCAGGGAGCCCCCACAGCCCCCATCCCAGCGGGATTGCCCTCGGTGGCACTTTGCCAATGGGGCCTGTGTCCCCTCCCTTGGAATGCAAACACATCCCCCTGCTGGAACCGGAATTTCACTCAAAATCCACTCAGCCCTAATTGCTGGGAGTTGTTCCTGTGTTCGCAGTAAAAGCCGTGAGACAGGGAGAGAAAAGGAGAGGGAGCACTAAACCCATCCCCTGGGCTCTCCGCAGTTTTGCAAACACGGCTCCGAGTTTGATTTTTTTCCCTCCCTGCATAAACAAGCTTTTCTGTAGTACTTGCTGTAATCTTGTTTGCTCCATAACCACTCCTAGGAATGTCATAAAAAATTTAACTCTAATATTTTACCACTCCACACAAACATGAATGTGAATAAATGCTTATCTCCCACATAGGAAAATGTAGAGTGGTGGGAGAGCACATGGGAATCAACCTCAGGCTGGAGGAACCGGACCCTCACAGGGAGGGAAGAAACAAAACCCAAGGGAACCCAAAGATTTGGTTTCCTCAAAGAAGACGAAACTAATAAATAAGTATATAAAATGGATAAAAGGCAGTAATGAAGAGCATCTTGCTGTCTCCTCTTAGTACATGATCTAATAAAATACAACCAGAACATTCAGCTGCTAGTGGAAATCTGGTGAGCCAAAATGAGGGAAGCAGCTGCTTTAGGCAACCCATTTGTTTCTTGGGGAACATGGGGGGATGTCGGGTTTGCCAGGTGCCCCTGGCCCTGGTGGGTCACTGTGTGCCACTATGAAAGAGGTGTGCAAAGGTGTGTGTGAGGGGCACCCAAAGCTGTGTGTGAGCTCTGCAGCAGCACAGGGCTCAGGGGAGTTATGGGGTGCACAGGGAAGTAGGGAACAATTCCCTTGTGCAGCTCAAACCTCGGCTGGGGTACACAGGACCTTGTCCTGTCCCCCTCATCAGCCCAAACCCTGCGCACAGCCAAGGGCCTCACCTCACCTTTAGGGCAGCACTGCGAAGTATTCAGACTTCACTCCATCACTGCTGCACATTCTGAAGTGGGATTTTATATCCAACATGTGAAAGAAAACCCAAAGTGAGAAATCTTGCAGACTGACAAAGTGCTGACAAGGAAGAGATCCCACTTCCAGAGATCCAGGTGGAATCTGAGAGGTGCTCATCCCCCATCCCGTTTGTTCTGTGTAGGACTAGTCTGGTTCTTCCAAAACTTGCTCCCCACACTGGTGCTCAGGATGGAGAGTAAAGCCGTAGTGATCCATTATGGGCCTCCCAGCCTAATAAAGCCAGAAGATCTTCTCCCTCCCCTACAAAATGCTTTAATGCTTTTACTGCCTTTTAATGAAGGGTAATATTCTGGTAAAAATGAAGCGGAAGCATGTATTAGGTGGTGTCTACAGACTGTAGGAGGGTTGCTCTGGCAGTGCCCTCTCTCCTTCCCACAGCTTTCTTTGTTTGTGTTTGCAAGAAACAAACCATAACAAAACCAAACACAAACAGTAATAAACCCTTTTGAGAGCTTCCGGCTGAACACGAGGGACTGTGAACAAATTAACAGGTAAAAGGGAAGTTATCACAGGAAAAATGCATCAGGATTAGGGATTTTCCAGGTCAGAAAGCACCCTGTGGGGTGAGCCCATAGCACAGCAGCTGCTCCCACGACAGGGGCTATTGAGGGTGCTGAGGTGTTTTGGGGAGCAGGGGGGAGCAAACCCCTTGGAAACCCAGATGGGCACCAACTACAGGGGCAACCAGGATGAATTTGCCTCGCTGAGGTTAAAATAGGAGGCCTGAAAAAACACAAGGGGATTATTGGGAGACACAAAAGTCATGAGGGAGAATTGCAGATAAGTCAACAAAACAATAGACAGCTGATGGAGCGCAGCTCCCTCATCAAAGCAAGGGGACAAGGAGTGCTCCTTGACTGAATTTGCACAATTCATGCCGGGAGTTTCTGGTTTCCATATCACTGTTGAGCCATTTCCAAGCTCCTTAGCTGGCTTACAGCATGGCTTGTCATTCCCTGTCTTCTTCTGGTGCGAGAGCATCAAAAGGTTCGTGAGGAGACACCGCCGAGAGCCGCCCGTGGTGCTGTAAGCAGGGTCTCCCATATGTGATCCTCAAAATAATTCTTTTCCCAAAGGAGATTTTCTTTTCAGTTATTCCGGTGGGATGCTGCTACACTCCCTTTGTGCTGGCGTGACTTTGCACACAGAGGCAACCTGTGTTATGAAAGACTTGAAAGACTTTGCAGCGTTACAGAAAGCTGTTGATTTTCACATCACTCATATGTCAAAAGATGGGTGGTTTCGGGAATGCCCCTAGGAGAACAGTAAGAATGGGAATTTTAAAGATGGTTTGAGGTATTAGGAGGCAAAAACCCAGCTGGGAGTTGAGGGGAGGTAAGGATGGAGGCCACATCCTGAGCTGTGTTTAGACGCTGATTTCCTGGAGGGAATAAGGAGCCCGAGTAACCCTGGAGCTCTGCACAGCACAAGAGATTGATCAGAGCTCTGTAGAAATGGCAGTACCTCGTCTTATAACTGATGTGGAGCTTGAGATTTAACTCTTCTGTGTGCAGAAAGCCAGAAACTCTGCCAGAAGGGCCAGGAAATCCTGCTCCACTTAGAGCATCGTAAGCCGTGCTGTCCCATTGACCGTGCCTGCCCACTGCTTGCCTGCAAGCTGCAAGAAAATGTTAGCTTCGGGTCAGAGAAAGCCCAGATTTTGCCAGAAATTAATTGCATCCACTTTGCAATGTTGGAAAACACTGGGGTAATGAATCCTTGGGCTGCTGGATGGAGGCTGGCGTGATGCTGGGGATGGAAGTCATTGCAGGAAGCCTGGCCTTGGGGCATTGTGCCCCGATAAAAAAAATGGGTTGATCACAAGAGATTGATCAGAGCTTTGTAGAAATGGCAATATCTTGTCTTATAACTGATGTGGAGCTTGAGATTTAACTCTTGTGTGTGCAGAGAGCCAGAAACTCTGCCAGAGGGGCCATCTGCCCCCGAGGAAATCCTGCTCCACTTAGAGCGTCGTAAGCCATGCTGTCCCATTGACCCTGCCTGACCACTGCTTGCCTGCAANGCTTGCCTGCAAGCTGCAAGAAAATGTTAGCTTCGGGTCAGAGAAAGCCCAGATTTTGCCAGAAATTAATTGCATCCACTTTGCAATGTTGGAAAACACTGGGGTAATGAATCCTTGGGCTGCTGGATGGAGGCTGGCGTGATGCTGGGGATGGAAGTCATTGCAGGAAGCCTGGCCTTGGGACCTTGTGCCCCAAAAAAAATGGGGTCTTCTGGGGATGTGGCCCTCTCTGGTGGCCGGTGTCACCCCCAGAGGGAGGGAGCCAAGGGAGCAGCGGGGAGGAGCCGCTGTTGGCTGGCAGCGAGGGGCCGGCGTGAATCACAGGTGAGTGATTCACCCACCCCGCGTCAGGCAGCGAACCTGCGAGCAAGGCACCGACTGATTCAGAGCGGTTTTGTGGGTTTTTTTCTTTGCTTTTAATCATCTTCTCACTCATTATCCTTAAAGCCTCTTCCCAGAGGAGGAGAGGGCTTCGCTCAGCCAGAAGGGAGCGGGTTAATCACCCCCAGGAGGAAAAACGCGGAGCGGTGGGGATTGTGGTGCCCCGCTGCTGCCGAGCACCTGCAGAGACGAAAAGGTGATGGATTGCCGTCATTTCTGCTTCGTTCTTCACCTGTATTTAATTAAATTGGTTTAAGACGGGTCTGAGCGGGAGACTGGCTGATTTCTCCGTGTGTAATTTAAAACACCTGTATGGGGTGGGTGGGAGGTGCCATCCGTGTGCTGGGGGCAGCTGGAAATGCTCAGGGTCCGGCAACTGCCCACAGCTGTGGGCACCCAGCCGAGCCCCCTGCCCTGGACAGCGACCTTAGGTCGCTGGCCAGGGCAGGGGGCTCGGCTGGGTGCCCATCATGAGCCACCTGCAGAGGACAGGGCCCTTGAGTACCCCATTCGCGATGTCTCCTCTCTTCCTCCGCCTGGGAAGCACCGGAGAGGGAGAAGCCAGGGGCAGAGCCAGAGAAATGTGCTTGAGGCAAGGAAGGGGCTTTGCTCCCGTGGCTCTGTGAGCTCAGAGGCTGGGAGGGAGCGCAGGAGGGTTGTGTCAGGGAGCAGGAGGATGCTGGGGGCAGCAGGACACACACCCGGGCAGTGGGAAGCTCAAAGACGCTGGAGGAAGGGTGTTCATCCTCCCGCAGGCTCCGGGCAGGGATGCTCGAAGGATGGCGCATGAAAACCCCGCTTCCACCAAGTCAAACTCAAGTCACGGGGAGCTCACGGGAGCCTGGGAGCTGCTCAGCCCCGGGGAAAAACAGAACAAAACCCCTGAAAGCCGAGCAGGAGAACGTGCGGTGCGTGCCTGCGCTGTGCTTCTCCCGGCAGCGCGGGGCTCTCGCAGCCTCACGCACCCGCAGGGGTTCTGCATCAGCCCCCTCCTTCCAAAAGTGCCCCAAACCAGCCCCCAGCGCTGCACCCTGCTGCCCAGAGATCAAATGTGGGCACGGGGGTGGGAGGGACGCAGCAGAGCCGCTCTGGAGGAGGAGGAGGAGGATGAGGAAAGCTCAGCCCTCGTGCCATTGGGAGCAGCGGCTGCATCGAGCGTTTTCCATGCAGGTCACAGCCGGGAGACTTCCCAGGTAACTCCATCCCCGAAGAGTTGCTAAAACCAGGAGTCACAGCGAGCTCCGCGCCTGCCTGCTCATTAGAACAGCCTTTTGTGCTCCAGAAATGCATATGAAAGACGCGCACAGGCCCTGCCACTCTTACAGATTCCTTCTCTCATGTTCGCTCATTCTCAGCTAAACTAAGAAATGCCTGAAGCCGTCAAAGGGCTTGTTTCAAAGGCAGCCCGGAGACAGAAAGGGAGCGAGCCGGCGCCTGGAAAGCCTCGCTAATCAAGGCACAGGGATCTGCCTGGTTTCCTCCCTCCCCGAGCGCAGCTCGTACTTCGGCTTTGAAGACCTGTCATCTGTGACGCCGCTCTGCTTCAACATTTATACTGAGAAATTTTTGCCTGGAATATGTGTGGTTTTTTGGCTTTTTTTTTCTTTCTTTTTTTTTTTTTTAAAAACCGTTCCGCCCACCCTTCGCCTCTCCGCGGAGCTCTGGGATGTCGGAGCAGGAGCGTTACAGAACCTTAAATAAAACGCAGGGGAGGTGGCCCCGGTGCCAGGACCGTCCCCACCCAGGCCATCAGCTGGGTAAACAAAGGGATTTTTTTTCCCAGCGTGAGTGCCGAGCAGGCTGTGCCGAACCCCGGGATCTTTAGAAATCCGGGTCTCTCTAATGAATAGGAGAGACTTTTGCTCCCTCCCTGGGAGCACTACAAAAATTAATGGATATTATGACTGTAACTACTTGAATCAAATGCAAAGCCATGTGTCACGCAGCCCTTTTGCGATTTCCGCAGCTTATTACAAGCCTGTTTACATCTGCCCCTGCCTGATTTAAGCCCAGCAGGAATAAAACTAATACACAGTGAGCAGAGTGAGTTGGGAGAGGAGATGCTCTTGGCAGGACTTATTCAAGCGCAGCCCTCTCCTGACACCGGGTGGGTCACACCCACAGGTGCCAGGGTACCCAGGCACATCCCAGCCTCTGGAATTGTTCCTTTGTGCACTGTTCCGCGCAGGCAGGGGGCATGCCATGGCACAGCGGATCCACCCACCCACAGAGCCCTCACTCTCTCCCGGTGCAGCGCAGGGTCAGGCCGGGGCAGGAGACCGGAGTGTGAAACGCCACCGGGATGCGCTGGGAGAGAAAACGCGTTCGTGCGGCATCTGCAGCTGCAGCCGCCACCGCCGGGCGCGTTCATTAAACCCAGCCATGCCTGTGGATGGTGTCTGAAGAGCTGATGGAGCTGTCTGTGAAAGGCAGAGGTGTGAATTTTCTCCCGTTCTGCGCCGGCGGCGTGTTTGATGTGAGCCGCCGAGCGAGCGGAGCGCTGGCACCGCCGGGTCCCTGCTGGCCACCGGGCCAGGGAGAGACGGAGCCAGGAGCCAGCGCCGCATCACGGCGGTGCGCGGGGCACAGAACTGCGGGGTTTGCCTCTCCGACACGGCCAGTCCTTCCTCTCCGCCTTCCCGCACGGAGCGAAGTCCCTGGCTGAGATTTTAAGAGGTTGTATTAACAGGTCACCAAGCTCGCCCGCCCGCCGGGGATGGGTTTGGTGGATATTGTGTTGTAGGGGGTACGGGTCGGGACTGGCTCATGGCCTCACCAGCTTGCCATCGCAGCGGTGTTTTATGAATTATTTACAGGTAGTTGTAGTCTCTGTGCTGGTTTAATATTTTATCGTGTTTCCATCGGTCAGATGCAGGACAAGATCCCAGAGAAATCCAAATCCGGGGCTGAGGCTGTTCATGCCACCGCTTCAGTTTGCTGAGGAGCCGCCCCGCTGCTGCTCGTCCCTGTGATTTGGATGTGATGCACATGACGTGCAGGAGGAATTATTCATACCAAATAATCGCTCCTGCCCAAATTAGCTTCCAAGAAAGGTGTCTGTAAATCCACTGGACCGTATGAACCAGGAGCTGCTGCTAAGCAGCTGCTGAACAGGAGCAGATTCGAGTGCTGAGTGGCAAAAGGGAAGTCTGGCAAAAAAAAGGAAGCTCGGGGTTATCCAAAACTCGCAGCAAAAGCAGCTGCTGTGCTGGGCTGAACCTGGCCAACACCAGAGTGGCTCAAACCAAGCTCCTGGGCTGCCCAAAGCCTCCCATCACCCCTCAGCAGAGGAGGACAGTGCAGCTCACCTGAACCTCACCTGAACTTCCAGCAGGGCGCGGCCATCCCTTGGGGCACCGCCAGGTGGGATCCAGGGGATCCTCCCGGGTCCCTTCTGCCACCACCCACTAAAACACGGAATTCTGTGGAATTCTGAGGAGATAAACACACCTTAGGTCAGAGCTGACCTCTCTCCTGGCAGCTCAAGTGACTCTTTGCAGGACAGGGGCTAAGGGCCCTGCTCAGCTGGGACCAGGTCTGGGTAAGCCAGGGCAAGCCAGGCTTACCTTGCTGGACCTTGCTGAACTACCAGGAGCAGAACAATTGATTTTTTTATTTTTTTCTATTCTAATAAATGAGTGGGAAATTTCCACTCCCTGGATCAGGAGATGCTCTGAATATTTATGTTATTGTTCATCAATTGGAAAAAAAAAAAAAAAAAAGAAGAAGAAGTGCTATAAACGAACATTTTTGGTGACCCAGTTTGAGTGGCTCATTACAATTAGATCAAGCTAATTGCCAGCCTTGTATTTCATTTGGCAACTTGTTAAGCTAATTGAACAAAATAAAACTAATGAACAATTATAATGAAGTTTATAATTAGACCATTGGAAAAAACTCAGCGTGAGAATATTTAAGGCATAATGAATGTGCGGGAGGTTTGGGAGGGGGGCAGTAAATTATGTCACTCTCTCCCACCCAAACCCTTCTTCCCAGGGGCTGATGTTCTTGGAGTATTACCTATTCCCAAACCATGTCAATGTGGCATTTTCTTTATTATTAATTACTTTAATGTTCATAGATGGCATTTCCAGGGCTCCTAAATCCAGGAATCAGCCTGTTAGGAGGCAGCTCAGAGTGCCCATTATGGTACATCCCCAATTCCACCTTTACAATACAAATCAGGGTCCCCGTTAAGGATGGGTTTGTAATCCTGAAAGTGAGAAACAAGCCCGTGGAGCAGGCAGAGGAGTTCACAAACCCCAGCAAGCTGATCTGTCCTGTCAACACAGAACCTGGTACAGGAGCCAGGGGGGCTGAAGGGGGGAAGAACAGAAAGACAAATGCTCTCTGCCTGATCAGAGCCATTTTTAATAAAGTTATTTTATTAAAGTTTAATAAAATATATAAAATATAAAAATTAAATAAAGTTAAGTTATTTTTGTCTCATTCAGTTCCTATATAAATCTGAATAAACCCATCCCAGCTCCCTTTCACCCCCTGCTGCTGAAGCACAGAGAATTAAATGCCATGGTAAGACACAGAGTGACTTCTTGGAGTTCCAGTTTCCAGGTCAAGCACATACCCACCAAAACCTAACAGAATTGTCACATCAGGCTCTGCACTGCTTAAAAACTTCTCTTCCTCCTGATTGTGCATGAAAGTCATTAGTTCATACAGAACTCAGTGGGAACTGAGGTTTTTCATCAGGGAATAAAAGCAGAAACTCTCAAACTAGGGAGGAAACGTGTTCAACCTTTTCTCCTGGATGTCTGGAGGTTCCCAGTGGTTCCGGCACTCTGAAAGCAAGTTTGGATTTCAGCAGGAGCCCGTGGTGCCAAGTGCCACATGCACGGGGCAGGGATGCAGCACACGTGGCCCAGGAGGAGCAAAGGGTGGGAGAGGAGGAGAATCAGCCCTGGAGATATTGAACAGCTCAGCACTGATCCCACTCTGTGCCTGTACCACCGTAATCCCAGCGAGGTAACGTTCTTCCTATTCACAGAGCTGCTTTCCTTCCACAAAGATTAGGATAATACACTGACTCAGGAAAAAAAAAAAATATTTTTATGAGCTCTCAAAATCTCTATTCCCCTTCCCTGTATTAATTTGAGCTGCATTAGGAGAAAATCTCTGTTTTTGCAGTCACGTCTCAATATTTTTATGCCATTAGAACCAGCTGTCCTCTTAATGTAATTACAGGTTTCACCAGGGGAGTGATCATATCCTGGGAGCAGTGGGAGGTTGTAGCTGTCTGCTGCTCTCCGTGTTCCATCACCTTTCCATCAGCCCTGCTTTGGGGTGTTTTTGCAGGTGTCTGTTCAGCTGCCAGCCCGGAGCTGCTGGCACAGCCACGAGGGGCTGGGGCTGCCCTTCCTTCAGCTGGGGCTGCTCAGGGCAGGCTCTGCTCCCACTCCAGAGGGGCAGGAGGGAGCTTTGCCAAGGAGGAGGCAGAGGCCACGGCCAGCCCTTGCAGTGGCACCAGCAGGGCTCAGTAATGCCTCTCCCCATGCTGAGGACAGAGGGCAGGGGCTGCCAGGCTGAGCTCTCCCCCTGCTTCCCCCCTTGCTGTGCTAAAAGCTCCCACACACGCAGGGCTTTCCATGGGTTTGTGCTGCTTTGGGCATTTCCTTCCTGATTTCCCTCCCTCTCATTACCCAAAGGTTGAGGAAATGGGAACAAACCCTGAAGTGAAGCGTGAAATGGGCTCCATGATTCCAGATAGCCAGGGCCATTTAAAGCCTTGCTTGGCATTTGCATCATAAGAACAAATCCTGTACAAGAATCTCTCCTAGGCTTTATACTCCTGCATTAATTCATGAAGTGTCATGTATCTGGCATATTTTATTATACATGAGAACCAGAGAAATTAAAATTCTCAGTTGAGTATCACATTCATACACTCAAGGCCACCTCCTTCAGCTCTGGGAGGGTTGAAGTGACGCTGGTTTAAACTCAGCTCACCTTTCAAACCGAGTCAGGTAAACCAGCACAAATTCTCAAAGTTTTCCTCCAATTTCTTCACATTTTATTTCCATTTAGCTTTCACCTCTTTGTAGCTAGTAGAAGGTGAAGAGAAATACTCTCCTGATCCTCGTCCAAACACAGGCTCTAGATCAATAGACTGGGAATGCTCCAAACAATCCCTTTGTAAAACAAAAACAGAATAAAGGGTGGAACTGGGTGATCTTGAAAGGTCCCTTCCAACCCAAATCAATCCCTGATTCTACAAATATCCCCACCAGTGGCACTGTTCTGCTGCAGCAGCCAAAACTTAACTCCCTTCAAATCTACAGCAGAGGGAAAAAAAAACTGGAAAAGGGATTTTTTTTTTAGCAGATTCCTCATTAGTGATGTGAACCTCCTCACATTAGTGATGTATACTTTAATATGCTATTGTAAACTAATTAACAGTCCTGGAGGTGAGGGTTTTTTTTCCAAGGGACATTATCCTTTCAGCTGGAATCTCAGGCTGAATGCTGATAAGCCTCTTGAACTTTGCAAAACCACTAGTCAAAAGTAGTAAGAGGAGAACTCGTTAAGGCCTTCTAATTAAGAAGTACAAGGTCCAATTAAGCTCTCACTAATGTGCTGCACAAGCCAGTTAAACAACAGTGATTTTCCCACCCCCACCAGAGCTGGTTCCTCACTTGACTTCATCCCCAGCTGGTGGCTCGGGAGAGTTTCTCTGGCCATCAGGAGCCAGGGTGAGGAATCGTGGGGACAGCCGGAGCCTGCTGCATTAATTCTTTGGGACATCTCATTCTTCTGCAGCTGGAATTGTTCTGAGACACCCTCGGACTCCCTGACAGCATTCCAGAGGCTGCTTCCCCCTGCTCTGTGTGACAGAGTCACTCCCACTTTGCACACAGAGTGAAATGCTCAGGCTGATGTTGGTTATCTCATTATTTGAAGCTAAAGAGGCCCCTAACTCCCAGCAAGGAAAATGTGTGTGCTGCCCTCAGCTCCGAGGCTGCCGCGCTGGAGCGTGGCTGTGGGTCACAGCAGCTCCTACCCTGATTTTATTTCTGGGAGAACACACGTTATGACACGGAGCTTCCTCTTTCTACAAAAAAGAGAAAAGAAAATTAAGTTGCAGCTTGTTGGTCTCTAAGAGCTGGTTATAAATGAGCTAGAAATACCCCTTCTCTTGAAGGGAGAAAGATAAACCAGGCAATTCTGGATTTATCCTCTCGGTTTTGCAGGACAAGATCCAGGCAGCAGCCTGGCACCTCAGGAAAGCAGTACCAAGCTGAGGGATTTCAGTGGAGAAATGCTCAATGCAGAACTCCAGAGGTCACCTGCAGAAGACCAAAGCCTTTATCTACTGAAACATTTCTGATCAGGGTCTCAGAGGTGGCCCAGGGCACTCCCTACAGACTCCAGTTTCCCCAACCCACAACCCTACAGTTCTGTCTCAAGAGCAGTCTCAGACCCTGGTACTCCTTCCTAACACCTTTTAAATCTCATTTTAATGCCCATTTACCTGTGTGACTGACTGCTCTGCTCATAAATGAAATACTTTTAAATATGTATGCACTAAACTGAGAGACAATAATGGCCCCGGGGAAGCTGCATTCCATCAGGCAATTACCTGTGTTTTTAAAATCACTGAATAAGTAATTCACACAACCCATTGCTCTTGCACATAACAATAAACAATTTTATCAGCTGTGCCCTGCTCGGGCTGCTGTGTACCAGCTCATTTTATTTCATTGAGAACCACCACTAAGCAGGGAAATTAATTGAAATCATACAGCAGTGGGAGGGGAAGTACCTGCTCTAACAGGAGCTGACAAAAGCACATTTCTAAGAGGGGAGTGATAAAACCACATCTCCCAAGGGCAAATGGGCCGATTCCATCACATAATTCAAGAGTCACTCTCCAATTTGCAGGGGACTGGGTGAGAAAGGCACCTAGCCTGGAGTTCCTCTGCTCTAATTGCTTTGCTGTTGAACATTTAAGGCAGAGCTTAAAGCCATTTCCAGAGCCAGCTCTATTTGCATGCCACACATCCCACTAAAATCTGCACACGGAGCTTTCCAGGCAAAACACTGTGAACCTCAAGTTAAAAATAGGCAAAAAAAAAAAATTAAAAAATAATATATATATAAAAAGAGAAGAGGGCTATGCACTCAAGGTACAACTGTTAGATCCTGGCAGCCCCAAGGCATCCCTCCAGTGATTCTGGATAAAANGAGTGATAAAACCACATCTCCCAAGGGCAAATGGGCCGATTCCATCACATAATTCAAGAGTCACTCTCCAATTTGCAGGGGACTGGGTGAGAAAGGCACCTAGCCTGGAGTTCCTCTGCTCTAATTGCTTTGCTGTTGAACATTTTAAGGCAGAGCTTAAAGCCATTTCCAGAGCCAGCTCTATTTGCATGCCACACATCCCACTAAAATCTGCACACGGAGCTTTCCAGGCAAAACACTGTGAACCTCAAGTTAAAAATAGGCAAAAAAAAAAAAATTAAAAAATATATATATATAAAAAGAGAAGAGGGCTATGCACTCAAGGTACAACTGTTAGATCCTGGCAGCCCCAAGGCATCCCTCCAGTGATTCTGGATAAAACCTGAGGTGGGTCAGCACTCCACAGGCTCAGGCACATCCTGCAGGGTCTGCCTCAGGATCACAGCAGAGCCTGGTGCTCACAGGTGCTACAGCCACAGCCTCAGGAGCTCAGTGCCACACCAGACCCCGTGGATAACATTTTTGGGTGCCCTTGCACCCACATCAGAGTGCAGTTAGGCCATGGCTGAGCCCACCTGGGTGGGCAGCAGGCACAGAGAGATGCTCCTGCTTTTCCCTTGGAAACCACAGCTCCTGCAGCTCTCTGCCTTGGTGCCAGGGATGTTCTGGCCCATGCCCAGCTCCCTGGCAGCAGCCAGAGGAACAGGGCACTGGGGGCAAGCAAAGGCAAATGGAAGCTGGATGTTTGGAGGAGAGGATGGGGAAGGTGAGAAGCTGCACTCAGAAGGGCAGAGAGCACTCCCACCTCTCAAAAACCCACCTTCCTTCCTCTCCTTTCTCTCAAAAACCCACCTTCCTTCCTCTCCTCATCACTGCCAGGAGCTGTCAGCATCCAGCACTTCCAAAATTCCAGACCCTCCATCAGCTGAGGCACCAGCACCCATCAGGACTTTCTGGCCATAAAAAGTAATTTTCATGCATTTCCTTCTGTACTGCTCTATTTTTGTTTGTAACTGATGTCTGGGAAAAGCTTTGCAACATCTGACAATTACAAGAGATCAAGTTATATCCCATTAATGAAACTCTCAGGTGTTTCCAGCATGATAAAGGATTTAAAAAAGCAGCCCTCTAGGCATTGTATATGTTCTTAATGTATCTGTGCTTCTAAACTATCTTTAATTAATGAAATAACCCAAAATTACTTATTAATAAGGATCTGTGGGCTTTGTAAACCTCAGACATTTTGCATGAATTAAAGAACAATATAATGAAGTTTTAATGAATATAAAGTCACAGTTAATGTAAAATTTATATATAGCAAGCCAGAAGGGGAAGGAATTTAAAAGTACTTTTAATCATAGGTTATTGGCAGCTTGATAGCTCCTTTTTATACTTTTCTAATGAGTGCTTGGTATTTATCTTATCACACCAGCATGGCCTGACTTGGTACAGAAGAGAAAGTACCAGCACAGAAAGTTTTGTACTCAGCTGGACTTGGATTAAACCCATTAAATCAGTAACAAACCAAGCCAAAAATTATTTCGTGACACCCAGTTAAAAGGAAAATAAAGACAGTAACAGCTGAGAGATGTAATATATAATTATATATAAAGAATTGATTCCTTTTAATTAACTCTTTATCAAGGCTGAATGCATTCAACACAATTGTAAGTACAATATTTCACCCACAAAATTCAAATAGTGCAGGAGACACTGAATGCCAGAGGGTTGGTACAGCTACTGCAATTGTATTTTATGAAAAACAAAACACTTTAGTGCTTCCATTTCACTGTTTTAGTAAGCTCAGTTTTTTAATTACAGTATTTTTCCCTTTATAAACTGGAGGGTTACAGACCTAGAAAAGGGGTCTCTCACTCTCAATGTGACATTTAGTAAAAAAAGTTACAAAACCCATCAGCTTTTAATAAAGAAACACACTGGAATTCCTCAGCTAACCTCAGAGCCAATAAAGGACTTCAACCAAGGAACGTTTTGCTAAAAGTCTTCCTCAACTGTAATTATGTTAATCCAGAGTAATGACAGCAAATTCCATGGAAATAACCTGGAGTTACCCCAGGAATAAGGAGGAGGCAAATGCTCCCTCACCTTCTGAGCCCCCAGAAGTCTCTCAGCCAACAGCTTAAAACAATGAGAAGGCTACAGCACAAAATGAAGCAGCAATTACCCTCCAAGGTACCATGAGATATTTCAAGACTGAAATTATTCTGAGTCAAGTCAAATGGGTTTAGTGCATTATGATTTGGCTTTATAAAAACATCTTAATGCACACTACATAGAGAAAACTTGCATGTTTCAGGGTCAAGGGGTTAAAATCACCGTGTATTCCTTACAGGGGACAAACACATGGATTGAAAAACGTTGCTAAAAATCCAGTTTAAAAAAAAAGAAAGCAAACATTTTTATGAAAGAAATATTCTATCTGCAACTGCAATTATTGGTGCTCCCATTTGATGGGCTGCCGATGTGAATCTAACCAGAAAAGATGCACTCATATATATATAAAAATCAAAACAGGCTGGAAAAAACTCCAAAATATATGGCATATTTAACCAATAAAAGGGAGCTAAGCTTTACCCAAGCCTTTCATAATGCACTTCATGAAGTATTTTTTTCCTTTTAAAAGAACCACTGGTATTAAATAGAGCTTTTTCTTTACATACAGTATTGGTATATACAAAACAAATACAGAACAAAGACAGTCACAAAAAAATAAAAGCCCCAAACGAGTGACTTTAATAGTCTTGAAGCTCAGGAATATTTTGGTACAGGTCCAAAGCCTCTGGGTTTGAGAAAGCTCCCCGCTGCTCAACTTCTTTCCCTGCAATTATTTGCTTCACAGCTACTTCCACTTTCTTCCCATTTACCGTATACTGAAAAACAAAACCAGCAAAGATAAAATTACAGGTTTTTTTCATGTAGTAGCTTTATGAAAATATTCATGAAACCCCCCACCAATTCCAGAACTCTATCAAAATTTAGCAGAATGCCTTCTCTTTTGTTACACTTGAAGCACTTTCTTCTGAAAATCACTTGGAGAGTAGGTAGAATTCAAAGAGTTTGTGTCAGTTTATTACTCCTACTGGCAATTCTGTGAGAACACGATCAAGCTCCAAGATAAAACAACAAAACCAGATCAGAGTCATGGTATAAACACTAAAAATATTTGTTTTTTATGTTCTGACACAGTCAATTTTCAAACGATTTTAAGTTTTTTAAAGGGTAGGCTCAAAAAACAAAGCCCAACTGCACTGGGCTTTGGAAGAAGAAAACCACGATTTTCTTATCTGAAACAGACAGTTTTTCTAAAAGGGTGAAGTGAAACTGAGCTTAAATGGTCCTCTACAGTTAAATGTTTCAAACCAAACCATAACAAATAACATAAACTGTAACCAACAGAGGCTTCACCTCCACTTATGAATCACAGAAATTCTATTACATTGTGTGACTCAAAGAAAGGACACTGCAGAAAAAAACCCCTCTAATTCTTCTCTCGAGACCAGAGCAATAATTTCTGACACAGTGAGGAGCATCTGCTCCAGTGTGAACAGGAACAGCCAAGGCCCATTTGGGTGATCTCTGCTTTAGAGGCACCAAGGCTTTCTGAGCCCCTCTCTTGTGCCTCAGACATTTTGGGGGTGGCAGCTTTGAGAAGCTGAGACACAAATTCCTGCTCAATGCTGTCTGCTCTGGGAACAGACCCATCTTCTTTACTGCTCAATGTGCTGATGGAGGAACCCAGCTGCTCCTGGCCTCCAAAGCTCCTGAGCTCCAGGCACCACCATTTATCACTGGGGACCATCCAGAGCCAGGTGAAATAATCCTCACCACACTCCTGCAATATTGTCAATACAAAAATCAAACTTTTCCTTATTAGATCTACTGAAGCCGTGTGTAACCCTCCCCTCCTGAGCCACCTTCATCAATCACTTCTATCTCTCCTCAGTGAGGAGCAACCTTACTTTCACACCTTACTTTCCCTTTTTTAAGGGAACTGCCCCCTTAAAAAAAAATTCAGGCTGTTCAAAGTAAATTAGTTTACTTTAATCAGAAAATCCTGTGGATGATGAGCAGAATGTTTAACTGCTCAGGACAGAACTAGACAGATTCACACTATGTTTTTTAACACCTGAATATCCTATTTAAACCATGCTTTGTGTTGCTCAATCACCTCAGCACAGCTGTACTGTTTCTACCAGAATACAGTGCCAGGATCAGATTGTATTTTCAGATGAGGATTCAAGCACATTTCCAAAAGTAGCAGAATATAGGCAGTTTCCCTCCCAACCGAAACTTTTAAAGATGGGAGACAGCTCTGATCATTTCACCACTGGCACATTTATCTGAAAGGTAATTAAAATTCACTCAATCCAGTCAATGTGTGAACTAATTAATGATGTCAGCAGGCTCTCCCGAGGGGCAGCCCATCCCAAACACCTCCCTGCTGTACATCCAGGTGATTCACACAGTTCACAAGTTCAGCACTCCACACAGCAGCTGAGTTACAGCCCAGAAAATGGCAGCTTCAGGGGATTCTACACTCAGGCACAGAAGACACTTGGAGCCAAGCACTACCTGCCAACAGCAGCCTGAAACAAAAAAATCTCAGCAGATCAGGACCAGATTCCTCCGTGGAACACAGAGTAGCCCTGAACCCTACAGCACTTCCACATGGAAACTACAAATGATGGCTCTGAAGTCCCAAGTCTTTTCTCTGACACACTCATGTGCAAATGGACTTGGGAAAACCACATTCTGCACCCCCATTCTGCTGCTCAGTTATAGAGGAGACTGTAACATCAGAGAGGGCTATAAAACCAGACATTCCACCTCAAGAGTTCATACAAAGAGCTCCAGCAGAACATAGCTTCAAAAGGCTGAGCATGCAGAACCTTTAGCTACACAGATTTCTCCCCCTGAATAAGCACAACAATTTCATTTTAATTACTGTTACAGTTAAGGCAGTGATAAAGCTGCATTTAAGTGGCAAAACAGATGTAAAAAGTGAATTGGTTTACAAAGCGATTTTCTGAATTTGCCGAGTGCTCTCAGCTTCCCTAAGAATGTCACTCATAACAGGAAAACAAAACCAAAATATGCTTATGGATAGCCAGAAAAGCTAAAGTTGAATTACCTTTTTAATATTTTCTTTTAAGAGGCTTAAGCACATATTACCAAGAAACCGCAACCCATTTAAAAAACAAAAAAACACGCTTAGCTGAAGAGGAGATGAAAAGCTGTTGCTAGGCAACATAGACAAACTATTTATAAAGCTCGAATACACTTTTGAGATGCTAAAATTTCCACGTATGTGGGTTTGAAGAGCGGTGACAACTGCTCCTTAATTACTATTCAAGGTGACAAAGAAAACAGTAGGCAGCCTCTGTGCTGCCGTACCGGGATGCCTTTGGTTTCCAGGATGAGGCTGGGGACGTGGCGGGCGGAGAGCGCCACGCGGATGGCGTCCTGGATGCGCTTCACCAGGCTGCGGCTGAAGGCGTGGCTCGAGGCCATCTTCAGGAACAGGATCACCCTCTCCTCGCCGTCCTTGTTGTACTGAGGGACGCAGAGGCTGTCGGACACCTCCTCGAAGGCTTCCACTGCAAATAGAGTCCTCGTTAGCACTCGGGTTTTTAGTTCTGGACGCGCGGTTTTTGTGGTGTATCAAAACCAAAATCGCCTCCCCTGCACGGGCAAAGGCAAACAAACCCTGCTTGGGGTGTCCTGCACTGAGCTTCACCTCTGAAATTATAACTCTTATGTGAAAATCCATGTCGTACTCAGACACGAAAAGAACTACGCAGACCTTTGTCAAGAGAGAAGCAGAAAAAGAGAGGGTCCAATGACCCCGAACTTTATTATATATGTTCTTAGAAATTATCGTGGATTGGAGGGAGAAATTACCACTCCTCAATCACACTGGTTAAAAGAAAAATTCATTGAATGTCTCCGCTTAGGAGAAATGGAATGTTGACAATAAAGCACGGTTAGCAAAGCATGGCTGTGTTTACAGAAAGTGTGTGAGAATCTCTTACAGAAAATGAAAACATCGAGGAACTGCAAAACTCAAAACAACAAATCCAGGTTTAAGTGTAGCCATAGGCTACACCCAAGATGGACCCCGGGTCACGAGTTCTTCACACTTTTATAGCTTTGCTCCATTTGCATCTCAACCCAATTTCACCAATTAAACTTTAGCTAATGATGGAATTTCCCCTCAGCTTGCCCCCCTTCTCAAGATGCTGGGTTACACATTTTGGGCCTAGGCCGGGCTGTGTGCCCTTGGAGAGCAGCCTGGAGAGGCTTTGTTCTGTCTGTCTCAGCATGAGAGAGCAGCAGCTCCCAGGCTGCAGGGCACTGCAGAGTCACACACTGGGAATACAGAATTTGAAAATTACATAAGCTAAAACATAAGGCATCATTCAGACCATTTAGGTCCATAATAAATTAGCTATTACTTTTGGGACAGATAAGGTTTTACACTAAGCCATTTTCCCTGGCCTTCCTCACGGGCCCCATTGCAGCACAGACAGGAGACTAAAAGTGACACAAGAACAAGGAGGCAACAGGTCCTCGAGTCTCAGATTAGCACCTTTGCAGGGACAGCACCTGTCACAACACAGTCTTTGAAATACAAAGCACAAGCTCAAGAACTACTCCTAATTATCAGGGAAGGTACAATAAAAACAGTGTCAAGGGTTTGCCTTTAGGGGAAAAAGAAAAGCCTGACAGGTTAGGGAAATAAGAAAAAACCTGCTCCATAAAATGTTGCTTTTGTATATCCCAATGAGTCATCTCCCACCCTACAGATACTTCAGGAAAGCAACCAGGTTTAAGTTTGCAAAATCAAATTTTACTGATACTAATATACCCTGCATTGTCTAATTTGAAAAGCAGCAATTTTGTTCTTACTTAATCCTTCCATCACCTTTACAATGCTTAAATTTCAGATTTAAGGCAACAATGTCATAGCTGGAAGAGGTGGAAAGTTGATTTCATACCTATGTTATAGATTTCAGAACTTCCAAATCTTACTCCATTTGGATTTAATGTACCATCACTGAAAAATCACAGACAAACAAAGAAACATTAAAGTGTGATTACAGCTTGATGAAGAGGAAAAATTGATGCAATTAACCAAATCTCTCTAGTGAAAGCAAAACTACATTAGAAACAGAATTTTAAGAGAGTTTGAGTCAAAAAGGCATTTTACTCATTAGAATGAATCTGTACAGAGAACAGCAACATTATTAATCCACTCAACTTCATTTCAAACAGCAACTTTGAAATGCAAACAGTAAACTCAGCCCAATTGTGATTTTGGATGTCTGTGATCACTGACACAGGCAGAACTTAATACCTGCTCTTCTGTAATGCAGTTTTGCTGTAAAACAAGGTGATGGCAAAGCCAAGACCACAAAACAAGTTCCCCAATTCACCACTGTGAATGTGCTGCACTCTCAATCCAAATTCCTGTGACCATTATGAGCCATGGAACACAAACCCCGGGCCAGTATTGTCTTGTGCTCATAAACACAGAAGTGGGCTGGAACCTCAAAATGAGCTCCCTTCCCTCAAATCCTGATTAATTAAGGGTTGAAATCCACAATATGGGATTTAATAAAATTAATACAAAGCTAACAAGGGTGACGGAATAATCTACATTTTACTCCTAGGTGAAGACTGCAAATTTTAACACTTGTTTACTCCAAACACTCCCACCAGAACACTGTACCTGCGACCCAGCATGACAATTCCTCCAGTCTTGGGATTAATTTTGCAGTAATCTCCGTGGGCCCAAACACCTGGGGGGAATGGCAAAGGTTAAACAGTTGATTTCTTCTTCATCCAGACAGCAGATATTGTGTAACTCAGCTGGCACTAACTGAGTGAAATACACAGAAATACAACTGATATCCTTTGAGAACTGCCCACAGCCAGGGTAGCAGTACTGAAATACCCAAACAATCCACACTGCATTTACTGGAAAGAACCAGCACACCCAGGAGCAGCTCAGAAATTAGGACCAAACCCCAGGTTATCTTCTGATTGCTTGTCTGCATGACTACAGCATTCCTTACAAAACCAGTGAAGGGCTGCTCTGAACACCACATTCTGAATTACTGGAAGCATCTCCCACAGAAGTAACAACATTCCCACCTTGATTCATTGTCTGTCTTGATCCTTTTTTTTATGCACAATTCTGTAAAAGAAGCTTCCTGGGCTTTTGTAATAGGTATCAACAATTCCCTAGGGAGCTTTTGTGATTACTGTTCTTGATTTGTGTTAACGCAAAAATCAGGTTTGACTTTTCATTATTATTTAAGATTGATGCTGCCACAGCAGCCTGCCAAAACCAGAAGTACAACCCAATTCGACACAAGTTTTTCTGAGGAAAAATACCACCCTCAATAATTTGCACATAAGACCATTTTCTAACTTAATTGTTACAATCTCAAACCCATTTACAAGGAAAGACAGAAAAGTATCCAGATAGAAGCTCAGTGATTGCAGTCTTAAAACTGTCACACAGATTATTTTTTTCTCTATTTATTGCTGTCAGGCTTACATGCAGACTGCAACTTTCACATTCCTCAGTTTTCCTGTATAAATATCTCCTGCTGCACATCCCAATTTTTCCTGTGAGTCCACTCTGTATTGTTGCTACTTATTAAAAAAAAAAGTTTCCACATCCAAAAAACAGCAGCTGGAGATCCTGCTCCTAAAAAAGCCCTGCCCCAGAGGCACCAGGGATTTTGGCAGTGCTGTGCCACAGAAGGAAAAGCCCGGGATGAGCAGAGTCCTCCACATGACCAAGAAAGGTAATGTGGAGGACTGTCCTGGTGCCTGTTCCTTTATTCTGTAGAAGGCTAAGGATGCAGAATATGCATGTCTGAGGCAGTTTGTATTTAATATATATTTAATCCTCATGCTAATGAGGTGGCAGGTCAGCACTCACCCCTGGGGATTCACTCCTGCAGCCTGGCAGAGGTGCAGCAGCACTCATTAATAGCTGATTGCTACCTGACCTGTTCAGCACTTCCATTTCACACCCGTGCCAAGCCTGTGCCTGCTCTGCACACTCTGACAGCCACATCTGCCTAATGAGAGCAGCAGCAAAATGGGATTAGAGCTTTGCAGAGATCCTTCCTGCTTTTATTTGGATCTCTACTCAAAACAAAGCACGAGAAAACGGAGTGGGATATTATGAAACACCGTGAAGTTCTCAGCCTGGAAATAGGGACTCAAAGCTGCACCTGTGGCTGTCACTGGGCAGCAGCAGATAAACCTGTGCCCTCCCTTACAGTCTGCATCATCCAGAGCCCTGCATTACATACCTGGGAATTTGGAAAAATAAGCCTTTCTGTATTTGCTTCCATTCTCATCATTCCAGAAGTGTGTGGGCTGACAGGGAATAGGCTTGGTGCAAACCAGCTCTCCACTTTCACCCCAAACTGGTTTTCCTGTTGACAAAAAAAGAGGTATTTTCCACATTTCCTTTCTGTAAATAACAGAGTAACAAAGCAAAGAGCGTCTACACTTGTTACTTGTTAAAGTTAAGATTATCTAGCTACTGTATTTTCTAAGTGTGCACAGTATTTTGGATCATAGTTACCTTCATCATTCCAAGCTTCTACAGCCATTCCAAGATTCCTGGCCTGAATTTCTCCTTTGTAAACTGGAACTGTAACATTGTGACCCATGAAACATGAAATTATATCTGTTCCACCTACAACAAAAGAAATCCATTTAGAATACGCAGTACTTTTTTGGAAAAAGCAAACATGAAAACTACATAGGAACTGGAACAGCCAACCTTTGCCAAAGGCTTCTGATCCACACCAAGCAGCACAGAACAAACAGCATTATCTAGGATGTTGTGACTTTTATTAAAAGGTTTTCTTCCTCACTTTATGTATCCTGTTATATGTGTATGCCTTTCATGCAGAACTATCCCTTAAGGCGTAACTTTTCTCCTTTCAACAGTCTCTTTAATCTCATTTAAGGAAATTTCCATTTATAGGAGAGAGAAAATAAACAGGCCCTACTTTACAGGCTTCAGATATTTACAGAATTACTTAGAAATGTTCTCTTGTTTGTTTTCATTGGTTTAAAGTAACCAGTCAAGCTATTCCACTCAACATTTACTTAGCTTTTATACTTTATCAGCATGGGAGGAGGGGAGCCAGGCCTCCAGGATGAACAGTTATCTTAAGAAAAATAGATACTGTCAAAGTGCTTACTTAACTGCAATATTTATAGTCTTTCTAGGACTTCGTGGAAGAGAATTAAGACACAAATCAATCATGTTAGCTTTTCTCAAAAATAGGCTTCTGCATTTGAGTCTATTAATGTCTGTAGTAGCAAGTTCTAGATTCAGCACTACTCTTACTGAGCCCAGAGTCTGAGATAGCTTCAGTAGCAGAACAGTTGTATTTTAAAAATCAAACTGAGTTAAAAAGCCCTTTGAAAAAGTCAGTCCTTGTTACAAAGCAAAATGAGGAGTGCTGTGGTGGACCTTACGTGACCAGAAGTTGCCTCAGCTAGCACTGCTCACAACAAGCTGCTCAGCATGGGGGCTTGATATTTCTCTAATTATATAATCCACAAAAAAATCTGTCTGCAGTGCCAATTACTTGGCACAAAAGAACCGAAACGGGAACTCTCCAAGAGGTATTTTCTGCTAAAGTCAGCTATTTGCAGAACAGTATGTTCTGTAGGTTAATAGACTCTTTGCTTGATCTCACCCTGCCACCCCTAAGGACAGCCAGTCAAAATAAATGATCATACTTAAAATCCAAAACATCCACCAAAAAACACTTTAGAGTGCCTGAGTTTCATTATGGCACAGTGAATTATGCAGAAAAACCTCAGCACTAAAAAGACAGCTCATTCCAGTTTAACTATAACCAATCCCAAATGATCCAAAGGCTTAAGCTTCCCAAACACAGCACAAAGAAGCAGGAAGGAACTGCACAGGCAATCAGAATTACTGGGATGCTGCAGCATAAATCCTCACCTGAAATGGATCCCAGGAGGACACTGCTTTTTATGTGTTTGTAGACATACTCATAGCTTTGAGATTTGAGAGGTGATCCTGTAGACAGGATAGTGTGGAGTGTTTGGAGATTGTGTGTTTCACCTCAAAAAGGAGAAAAATCAACACAGGTTAAGGCAGAATTTTTACAAGTGTTTGGAACTATTTGTCACTACAATCCAGAATAATTACATAAAGGACTGTGACAAGAGAGGGAGCGAGCACCAGGAGAGGAAAGGTAGGAGGGAGGACAGAAGGGATTCACCAGCTTTTTGAAGCTTACATGGTTTTAAATTTTTCTCTTCTAGCACAGCCAGCCACTTTGCACCCGTTCCAAGGATGGTGATCCTAGAGGGAAAAAAGTTTACACATTTTGCATATTTAAATATGCTAAGATTCTAAAGACCTGCAATTCCCACTGCAGTGAGCAGAGGCTGTCACACACTCTGTACGTGGATTAGACAAACAATGCAGCCTCTTAAAGCTTTCTAAGCGCAAGGCACATCCTTTTGAACTATCAAAATCAGTCAGATCACATGTCATCTCTGCAGCTCTGAAACTTTGAACTCCATCTTTAAATATTAAGCAGAGCTTTCCCATCTCACAAAGACATTCACTTACATTTACAGGAATTTGTAACTGCTCCAAAGACATCACAAAATGTTATAATGTTTACTTGATTAATGGGCCATAATTTTCCAAGAGTGCCTTGGTACACTCTTACACAGAAAAACTTTGCCATTTCACAGCACAGTTTGACAAAAAAATTACTTTATTCTGGGACAGCAATCAGTGATTTTCTGCACATACCTGTTCAGTTTCACTGGTGAAAGCCTGAGCTGCCCGTGCCTAAATCAACAGGAAACTTGGCCCAATTGAACAATTCAATCCTGCCCTTGCAAGGTGTTTTTAGAGCTCTTCAATACAACAGAATTAAAACTTGAAAAAAAAGGCTGTGTTTCTTCCATCTGACAAAGGAAGTGCCACTTTAATGCTCCTGCTGACAGTCAGGAAACCCTCTTACCTGCCTTCTGCTGATTCATTTTACACTACAGCAATAACCTCACTCAGGAAAATGCACAGAGATGGATGAGGATAAGGGCACAGCCTGAGTGCAGGGCATGGGCAACACCAACACCAGCAGAGCTCAAATAAGATGCTCCCAGGTTGGCTGTTACTCCAAAGGCAGGATGGAAGGCAGGACACTGTTCCAGGCAAGGAAAGGAGGATATTTCAGCACTCCCAAAAGGAGATGTCTCCCTTTGCCATTCTGGTGGAAGATTCCCCTCTCGGGTAGGAACAGGCTCCTTGCACAAACATCAGAGCATAGAGCAATTTACCAGGCGCATGGGAAGGGCACCAGAGTGGCACAGAATAAGGTTCCTTCCAGTCCAAACCAAAGATCATCTAGCTCCAACCCCTGCCACGAGCAGGGAACCTTCCACCACGAGAGCCCACTGCTCCTCAGCTACCCTGTACCCCAATCATGTGAACTATTTTTACTCTTGTGTAACATCTCACTTTCCCTTCCATGCCTCAAATCAGTGCTTATTTTACATTAGAATACAAAATGCTTCTCTATTTTAAGCTCTTTGACACTTCCTCTACAGCACATGTAGAGCCAAATCTCCGATTATTTCCTTCCAAATGCTCCAGAACTGCATTTAGTCACCATCCCCCAATTCCCCAGCACAGATCATTAATGG
Source organism: Pachycephala philippinensis (assembly GCA_013397055.1). Lineage (NCBI taxonomy): Eukaryota > Metazoa > Chordata > Aves > Passeriformes > Pachycephala > Pachycephala philippinensis. The sequence goes on along the minus strand of VWZT01008111.1, from coordinate 58,978 downwards.
ATGTCCACTTGAGTCATTCTTGCCACGCAGGATGAGATATCCTGATGAACCCTGAGAATATGCTCTCTGCAGGGAAGAGTGGTGCATCTTCAGAGAATAAGGTACTCTTCACATGTTGAAGCCTTTTTTTTTTAACATATTTAACATATGAGTGAGCTGGGAACAGACTGCATGATGAAGTAGCACCCAGATGGCCACCACTTTTAGCGCCAGATTACAAAAGTGAGACATGCAGACACATTTATCTTCACTTGCTTTTGGCATGTGGAAACAATGCTTAAAAATAAGCTGGGTTTTTTCCTCAATTCTCTTTTTTTTTGCCTGTTGTTCTACCAGGGTTTCTTGGTGGGGTGAAGCACGGTTGAAGTTTTTTTTTTTAAGTTTTTTTTGTGGTTTCTTTTGTGGTTTTTTTTTGTACTGGAAGCATTTTGACTTGGCATTAAGCTTCAGTTATAATACCCAGAGACAAAATGTCAGTCTTTAAATATTACATGTCACAAAAGACAAGTGAAGTTTAAATTATTAATTATGCAGAGTCATAGAGTGAATCTTTTGTCATCCACTTTCCACCACAAACAATTTTAATTATCAATTAAAAATGAGACTCGTTTTACTGGTATTAAAATTCAAACCTACTCCTTACATCCAGTTAGCAAAATAGGAAAGTTACACAACAAATACAAAAAAATCCAAGTTTAACAAAGTGTACAAAGCTGAATGCAATCACAGGGTTTTACAGCTGTTTATCTGCTACCTGCCATTTCTCTAGGCTTCAAGAAAGGGTGCTGTGAGCATTTTCAGGCACAAAAAATGGTATAAAACAATTACTGAACAGCTTATCAGCATGAATTAGGCATTATAGATTAAAAAGCAAAATATGAAAATATAAGCAACCCTGCTGAGCCTTTCCAGTCAATTTATGTCTTTAAGTCAAAGTTCTATATTAAAATCTTATGTTGAGCCGCTTGAAAAAAGAATTCTTATTTACTAAGTTCTGAGTGTGCTGAGAAATTACTCTTCAGATTGCTCCCAATTACTGCCTTTTGAAAAGGCTGCTCTTGAAAACTACTGAACCACAAGTCTTTGTTTGCCTGGAATTCTAATTCCTGACTCAAATCTGAAACAATCAGCTCTTTGTCTCTCCTGCTCTCTCAAAAAATGTTTTCGTACAAATTTTGCGTTCCACTCAAGGCTGAGCCAAAAGATAAACTGTGTCATGCTGTGTGTGAGTTCCTGACCAAGAGAACACCACCTTTGGTGAGGCTGCTGAGGTCACTGGGACAGGAGGCAATGCCATCAGCCTTTATTTAACCCTGGATACATACCCCAGTCTGTCAGTCAGGTCCCAGAGCACATTTGGTGAAGGAATTAGAGGAGATCCATCATACAAGACCACTGAAGCTCCTGTAGCAAGTGCAGTCACCAGCCAATTCCACATCATCCAGCCAATCTGGAGGAGAGAAGAGGCCTCCATGAGTTTGTCAGCTCACTGCCTGCAGTGCTGGCAGCTCCAGCACGGCTGTCTCCTGGCACAGGAGCTCCAGGCAACTCTAAAAGGATGGATTGGTGCAGATCTTGGCAGAAGCTGGACCAAAGCACAATCCCTGTCCTCATGCAAGAGGTGCCACCTTCCCCTTCACTCCCCTTGCCTGAAGATTTCCTGCTGTTAAACCCACACCACTGGTTTTGTCTGATTGCATTATCTAAGCCTCAGCAGATAAGGCTGAAGCTCTGCTCATCCTCTCACCTGTCCCAAGACTGCATCAGCTGCATGTTCCTGATGGATGTTCATCTAAGTGATCCCTACAAACACCTAATGAGATGGGATTCCACGCCTCCCTGCACACACAGCTTTAAAGCACGAGTCAGGAGACAGGACAACTCTGAGACAAGGCAATTACCATGATCCCTCCATGGAGATACTCCAGACTGACTAGTCATGTTAAAGTTCAGAAAGGAGCTCATGAGGAAAGACATCAGCCTTCTCAAACTGCTGCACTCACAGAAGTCTTAGGAATCTTTTTTTTTAATGCCAGCATTGGAAAAAACACCCCCCACCACGTAACTGAACTCCACACAGCTGAGGTTTTCCCTCTTTCCTTTATCAAGCTTAGAGCTGGGCAGCTTCTTTCCTCACAACCAAAACAGAGACATGACAGAAATTCTCATCTTCAGTATGACCTAGCCCTGCAGGAAGGTGGAATCTGATTTGTAGGTGATATTGATGAGGCAGCCTGATCAATAAACCTAAGAGACTAAAAATCAATCCATTTTCCTCACCAGCTAGGTCAGAAACATTTAACACGGGTTTGACCTTTCATCAGAAAGGTCCCTGTTGCATTTTATTATTTCACCCGATTTTTTTAAACACAGATAGGACAATCCCTTGCAGTAAAAAAATTTAACACACACAAAGAAATGTACTTGTGGATTTGTATGAAAAGCTGTCCCATCTTTATAGGAAAAACATATTACAGTGTTTTGAAAAATGCCTTAAGCCCCACTTGCCGTTGTGTAGTACATAATCACATCATTGCTGGTCATGTTGCCATGAAGGATGTGTTCCTTCAGGTGCTGTATTAGGGTGCCCTGGAAAAAGAGGGAAAGGAAAATACAAGATCACATAAATGAAAAGCAAAACTCTGACAGCACATTAAGACTTAAAAAATACTAACACAGTCAATACCTCGCAGCATGTATTCCAGGATTAAAGCAAGTATTTCCTTTAACCACAACTGAAGTAAATCCCAGGGCCTATCTAACAGCAGCAGCAATTGCATTCTCCATTTTCTCACTAACTTTTCAGCCTCTCTCATTAGACCTCAGCAATTCCCAGTGCACATCACTTTTAATCCATGGAATAAACAGCTTCCTTCCCTTCCAGCTCCCCACAGCCATCAGAGTTGCAGAGTACTCCACGCAGACCCTCATTTTAACAGCAGATTTTCCACGAGAAGCCCTTTGACAGTTTCATTTTCAGTGTATTTGGGCCATGAGAGGAGTGAAGGACAGAGCTGCTATGAACTGCAGCAGCAGCTAAACATCAGCACTACATATCCAAATTATCTTATCTATTAGCATCTAGGAGACAAAAGACCTGACAATGCAGATCTCTTGTAAACACTGGAGTGACAAGGAATGTGAAATGTCTCACTGCTCAGAGCATCAGTATTAATAATGTCCTTAAATGTATTACTTCCTTTTGTTGGAAATGCTGCTAAACCATCTTCCTGATCATCATTAAAGCATAACTTGCTAGGATAAATACATTTACAGACTATTTCATTAAGTCACTTCACTGCAGTGACAAATTAATGTAGCCAATGTTAAAATAAAAAATGGTTTTTGCATTTATGCAAGGAGTCATAGTGAAACTATTAAGAGCCTCATAAGCATGAAACAAGATTTACACTGAAAGAAAACAGATTACAGATAAACATTCGAAATGAAAAAGGAGAGTCATAAAACTGGCACACGCTTCAGGAGAAAAAGCAGAAAACATTAAATAAAAATAAAGGAGTAAATCTTATTTTCACTTCACCGCTCAAAGGAACCAGGTCTGAATTCACCTACTGTTGTTCTATCACCTTCAGCTGTCACAATGCTGCCATCTAGCTACAGCTACCATCTTCTACAGCTGAAAATCACCCAAAAAATCGGGATTTACAAAAACCGTGTCGAACTGAATTGTTAAGGTTGCCAAAAGGATTGCAGGTGTTAACATAATTACTGCATTTATAAAGGAAAGCACATTGTCCCTGCAGGAGATTCTGAAAGAGCCGCACAAAATAGCAAAATTAAAAGTCATATTCAATTAAAATAAATATTGGTTTTCCTTTTCCTTCGTTTGGTTTTTGCTACTTCACAGTTTTGGAACCAAAAGGGGATTTTTAACAATGGCTTTAGGTACAGGCAATGAACAATTTCCCTGCAAAACCTGGTACATCTCAGGCTGGAAACAAAGAGACTCTGGCAGAAGGCAGAGCTGTTCTAAAGAACTCACAGCCCAAAACGCTCTCTTGAGTTAATTTATAGAACTTGTTTATTTATAGCACTTTTACAACCCTCCAAATAAATCCCAAGCATTTATCATTCCACAACAGATCAGGGAGCTGATAGAACTCCCTGATCTGCTTGTCCTGCTCAGGACCAGCACAGGGCTGGTGGAGTGCTGAGCATCTGGGGTGTCAAAAACCAGCAGGCTTTTGACAAAAACTGCTCCTGAGCCCCAGCACGGCCCAGCAGGGACCAGTACTAAGCACTTACACAGCTGAGAAAGCCAGGAGCAGCTCCTCAGGGCTGGCCCCAAAGCAGCAGAGCTCTCCATCAGTGTTCAGGGAGAGTCTGAGCATGGAACACCTCCAGAGCCATTTGCCTGCAGCTACACGAGGAATCTGCAGCACTGCAGAGGTTTAAGCCCAAGCCTTGCAAGTCCTTGAGATGGAAAGACACAAACTGAAGAGGATTTTACCCCAAAATTCTCTCCTTAGGTAGCTGGGAACATGGAATAACTGGAAAGGAAAGAGGCCTGGTACAAATGAAGAAGAAGAACCAACGTTTTGGGACTAAAAGATAACAATTACTAACATCTTTCTGTAGCACACCCAACTGGCCAAAACCATACAGCTTTGCTTCCAGGACCAAAAAAAAAAGCCTACTCCTCTGAGCCACCACTTTTTAAATCATCTCCCACAACCTGGCTTCATTTTCTTCATTTATGTATGTCATTTCACTGTGTAGCAAGAAAACAGACCAGGAACAGACTGCAGAATTAGATAAACTGAGTTGTGAATTTGAAGTAAGCTGCCTATTGGCATCTAAAATCAGTACAGCAACAAAACAGCATTGAAGCACACTATAAATAAGCAATAATTGAAGTGTCTTCACCAAAATGCCATCTCTTCTTGCTGTTTTCATTACCAACAACACACTTGGTTTAATCTAAGGCTGGAAAATAAAACAAAGACAGTAGGCTAATTCTGCTTTTTTAAAAATCAAATCAATGCGAATCATCCTATTAATTCCAGTGGAAACAAGATTAAGCCAAGAACAAACAGACAAACCCAATCAAGTGTGTAAAAGACATCTAAGAATTGATTTGCATGGACTTTGTGTAGGCCCTGCTCAACCTGGCACACAATGCATGCAAACACTGAGGTCCCTAAGGCAGCACTAGGCCAGAGGTGTTGGCACCAGAAAAAGAATCATCCTGCACCACTACAGAGCTGCTCAGTGGGAACAGAATCATCACAAACAACAGATCTTATTCATCCATCCATCCATCCATCACCTGCTCTCCTCCCCAGCAAGGATGAGTAGTCTGGACCTAAACTTTAAGGTAGCTCAGTGCATGATTCAGCTGGAGAGCAGAGTCATGATTCAGGGCAAGCTAACACAGGTAACATAGGAAAAGAGAGAACTTTGCAAGAGAGAAGTTCTATTGTCTGATCTACAGCTATTTTTCATCTCTACTGTTTATCACCCATCACTGAGCAAAATACCTGTCCTGTTTTTGCTAATCCACCTCTGCAAGTACTTAACCAGTCTAAAGCCAGCACAGCTTCAAAACAGCTGTCAAACTTCAAAATCCACCTCCTTTCTTCTTCACAAACATTGGATTTGTGTCCCAAAGGGACCATTTTGCACGTCACCTGCTGCCTGGTGTGATCTCCTACTGATTATACATAAAGCAGAGTGTTTACAGGCAGCAGGGGATTTGTCTGTGGGCAAATCCTGCAGTCCTTGCTGTCAAAGAGAGGCAAGAACACACACACTGTGGGCACAGCATCAAAGGATCCTGCCCTCAGGCCACCCAGCCCTGCAGGATGTTCATCCTGATTTGCAGAGCAAACAGCAGAAATGATGGACTCTGGCTAAAAGTTGTGCAGTTCCATTTAGACACATTGGTGCAAATGCTCCAGACAACACATCCTGCCTGCCTCAAATGGAAAAACCCTGCCTCTATTAAGGATTACAGCAAATTAAAGTTTCAACACTGCTGCAGACACTTCCTCCACTTTAAGAGCTTTAGAACATCAATAGCAAGGGGAAAGCATGTGAGCAAGGGGCATTCTGGCACCAATATCAGATATCATCTTTAGCCACAAGACACTGCCTAAAGCAAAGTTCCCATACAAAGCAAAACCTACACTCAGGGAGATGCCAACTTTCTGGCCTCCTTCCTTAAAAAAAGGATGGATGAGGATGACATACTCTGAACTGACAAACACAAAGTTCAAGGTAAAAAATTATCTAGCTAATAAAAACTGCAAAAACTGCCTGTGGGTCTCAAGCTAACAGTGTCCAAAAACCAGTTGCAAACACCCAATTCAAGTTCTTTGACTTTTCTTCTTGAAGAATCAGTCAGGCCACTTCTACTGGTGCTTTTGGGAATGACACTTCCTCCCAGGAAACACCTGGAATCTGAAAGGTCTCCACACTGACCTCTAAACCAATGTATTTTATATCCTTATCAATCCACACTTGCTTTCAAATAGCCACTAACAAATAAAAAGGTTCACTGCAAGTTACTGAAAAACTGTCAGCAATCAATTCTTCCTTAAAATACCTCATGGTGTGATACTGTTAAAGGAAAAATGTAACCCAAGCAGTTAAGCAGAGACAGTGCAGCCCCAGGAGGGAGGACGTACCCCTGCTGAGTGAACCATGCATTTTGGTGCCCCCGTGGTGCCTGAAGAATACATGATAAAGAGAGGATGACTGAAAGGCAGCTGCTCAAACTCCAGCTGGGGAGCCTGGTCTCCTTTCCCAGTGGCAAGGAAGTCTTCTAAAAAGACACTGCATAAGAAGGGGAGAAAAAAAATGAACATTTCAAAACTTTCTGAAAGCATTACCCCAGCTCATGCACAAGATCACCTCTGCACCCAGTAGTGCTCCCATTACCTGTTTGGAATCTTAGAAATATCTATGGTTTCTCTTGAAGACACATATGGAATCACCACCACTTTTTTTAGGTCTGGAAGCCCTGGAAGAAGGAAGAAAAGAATTATTTCCTCCCTTCAGTTAGATAACCAAAGGTCTTTTCTGCCTGATTGAATCATACAGTGTAATGCACTAAGTAACAGAAATAATTCTGATGCACTGAGTATTGAAACCCCAGAGGACTAAATTGTTACCCAAGAAGTAATTTCCTCAGTGCTGCCAGCATTTCATGTGTAAATCTGCAAGCTTTAGTGCTGTAATGCCTCCCCATTTGTCTTCAGCAGCTCTTTGCTTGAGCTTAAAAACACCATCATCAGCCCTATTCCCCTGCTTCTACCGCTGGCTAATTTCTGATGATCTATTAAAGTTAAGCAAGCAGAAGACTGTTAAAATTCAGAAGAGACCATTCAGCTTTTCCCCAAATCTGTTCTGAAAGTCTCAGTGGCCACAGGGACACTGTGGAGAAGGAAGGACAGCAACAAGCAGTGGCAGTGCAGGCTCTGAGTGCTCCCAGAAGCACAGAGCAGGTGGGATGCAGTGAAATACCTTTTACCACCCTCAGCAGCTTTTCCAAGTGGTTGTGTTCTTTGCCATTGTAAATAACAGCTTCGACAGAGAAGATGAGCTTAGGCTGAATTTGGGAAAATCTGTCCAGCACCCCCTAGGGACAAAGAGAAAAATGTGTTAAAAACATGAAATTAACTGCTACAGTAGGAAACTTCAGTGGGTGCTAAATGCAAATTTCAGTTCAAGCAAGGAGTAAGGACAGGAATTAACAGGAGAGCTGTTAAAAGATTGCCTGCTTGCCTTTCACTCACACAAGATCTCTGAAGCACAACAGGTTTGTAACAATCTATTTCATGACCCCCAAACAGATCAACCAATGATCAAACCCAGCTCACAAAGTTCTCTAAACAGCTAAAAAAATCACCTTGCAAGTCAGATTAGACTCTGTGAAGAGGACAAGCAGCTGTGGTGTGGGCAGGAATTGGGCACCTGATCTCCGTGAAGGTGCCCAGGACTCCTGGCTGCAGCTGCAGAAGGGGCTCCACGTGCCCCAAGGCTGCTGGGGTCTGCACTGGGGGGAACAAACACCAGTCCTGGGGGAGAGGCATTTACGTGGTGAAGTGGCCCCTCACAAAACCTGGCAGCTTTGTTCTGCCCCTGTTAACAAAGGAAACTTCACCACTGTTATTTAGTAAAATAAATTGATATTGAACACCCACAGGCTACCAACAAAAGATACCACAGCTCCTTTAGAATCTCTGCAGCACAACACATTCAAATGCTAAATTTTCAGGTGTCTCCTCCAGCTTACACTGTGTTCAGGAATTTACCACAGCTATCATCCTATTTGAGATTAAAACCCTTCTGGCATTTACTTTTTTCCATGTACACTGCATGCAGCAGCCTACCAGAAATGGATCTTTTTGTATTCAACAGCAAGAAGCAAATCCTTTCAATAAAAGCTCTCAGCACACTGATGTTCAAACCTCTCTAGCTCCATTACTTGAAGCATTAAGAACTACAAGATTACACAATACTGTAAAATTGTCAGCTAACTGTTCAAGAACAATCTCCTAAATCATGTTGCAGAAATCAGACTTGAGTCATCTGCTTATTCTTCCCAGCATTCTTTATTCTTCTGTTTTCTATTTTGCCCTCTACTTTGCAGCCAAAATGAGAAACAAATTATTACCAAATCAGAAGATGAAAGCAAAAACATCACAATCAGCTCATCTCTGTTAAACTCCTTTCCAAGCTGGGCTGCTCAGCGTTGCAAAAAAATCTGCTGCGAAAGGACAGGAGTCCTGTCCTGACCATTTCCCCATGCTGCCTCCTCAGGAGAGCTCACTGAACACCACAGGTAAGGTACAGGGATATGGCTAAATAGAAATGTATGTGCTGAGAATGTCACTTAACAGCTTCCCCTCCTATCAAAGATGTATTTCCTTTTCCTTGTTCACATTATAAGAAAATACAGTGACAATGCACTGGCATTCAAATTTATCAATTACTTTAAAACAAAAAATCAGAAAGATTAAAAAACAGAAGAAGTTTTCAAAAAGCCCCTAAGTTTGTTGTTACCTAACAAACTCAGAAATGGAGATTTAATGAATACATTACGATTATTCTCTAAGGGAGTATGAAGTCAAATTTCCTGTTCCTTAGGTATATTCTCATACCTCCTCCTTTGTACCATTTTCCAGGAACAGACCGAGCAGCCACACACGTGCTGTGTGCATTTATTTGTGTGTACACCTCCCCGTGCTGAGTGCAGAGCACACACATCCCATTTCCATGCTGCCTGATGTTTAAAAATTAAGACCAATGAGCACTAAGGGTACTCTAAACAGAAGAATCAAATCTGAAGAGAAGTGTGAATCAGAAGCAGAGATGGCTCCAAGTCTCAGGGTCCTACCAAACCTGCTAACACACCCAGTTAGGCTCATTAGCACTGGCAGGACCAAATCCCACAGGGCAGCCTGATATCATACAAAGGCAATGCAAGCAGATGGAACATGTAATTGCTACACTGGAACTCTAATCCAACCAGATGGCTCAGCAAGGAATTCCTTCCACAAAAAGCTCAGGTGTAGCAGATATGGCTCATTCTATTCCACGAGCTTCCAGTTCAGTCCAAAAAATTGTGCAGGGCCCCACGAATGGAGCTGCACTGACTGCTGGAGCTCACCAAAGGCTCCTCACCCACTTCTGGGAGCAGAGCTTCTTTATAAACTTATAAACCCAACCATTTCTCATGCACAGGCCACAGAGCACCACTTTTCCCATTAATTTATGGAAATGGATAACAGGGAGTAGAGAGATGAAGCAGCAGCTGCCAAGAGTGGCGTTGTGCGTGGGAGGGAGCTCGGTGCTTCTCTGACAGCAGACTTCCTCAACGCTTGGAGTCTTTGGAGGGATGGCATTCAGAGCCTGCAGTGTGTAGGCAGCTCTGAGGAGTGACATTTCTGAGCTTCACAAAACACACATACACAATTGGACTTCAGTGTTGAAAATGCTACATTATTTCTCCAAGCACAAAAATCTGCGTTTATATTAACGGGGCTATTGCAACTTCGGAGAAGGAGGAATAGCTCTGCCTTAGGGTGGAACCAATTTCCCTGAGGGCCTCTGCTTATCTCCCTCAGGATTTTAGGATCTGAATTCATGCCAACACATGCTGCCAAAGGAAAATAAATGATATTGATGGCACTGCAGCTCCAAGGCCAAGTTTCATTAAAAAGCTATCACAAAAACCTAAAAGCTGGGCGCTGAAAACAACAGCACACCAACACGGACAGAAAATATTCCCCAGTTCTTTGTAATGCAAGTAAAGTGAACAATCTTCCCCCAGAGCAGAGATCGAATCACATTGCACAGAAAATACTCTATACCATCATTTTCTGAGCAAGCAGAAAATATTTGTAGAACAGATTGGTCATTACACGCTGTAACGATTTTTTTAATCATTTTTTTCCCAATGATACACCCTCAAGTGTAAGAGCACAGAATGCTGCTGCCCTCTAGTGCTAATCCAGGAAGGACTGTTCCATACATTTTCCCAGCCACTGGGGTTAAACACCAAACTGAGGGTATTATCTAAAACCATTGTTGTTCTCTGCACTGTACAATGCACAAACACTGCATTTTTCACATGTAAATAGAAGATTTCTCATATGTAGATAGAAGAAAAGTTCAATACCCCCTCTTAGAAGTAATTTCTATCTGTTGTTGACGTGTGCTAAAAACTTTCCAAAGGAAGCAGAATATATTCCCAAAGCTTCCAGGGCACATCAGTTTGGATGTCATGATTTCACACACAGCATTTATTTCTACAATACAAGGAGTTAATCAGGTTAGTGATATTAGCATGAAATTCCTCACTGTTGGCAAATAAAGCCTTGTGGAAAAGGCCAACCAGGGAGGTGCTGAGTTCACCCTCACAGGAGGCAAAGGATGGGATTACTTAGGAAAAGAAATTGGAGTGTGGTTAAGCAGCCTGGGGCAGGATTTGGGAAGAAGAGCCAAGCCTCAGACAACGCTGTTGCACTGCTGCTCATTTGCATATTTAATATAATAAAAGCTCACCAAGACCATGGAGTCCATCTGCAAATATCCCACCAGTGAGTAGCTAAAGCCACTCAAATCACCAAGCTGAAAATCAGCAGTGACAACTGAAAGCGAGTGGGTTTGTGCAGTTCGTGGCAGCTGCAAAAGCTCCGGAGTACTCGGCTGTGCCAGGAGGTGGCAGCAAGACTGAAGGGAACAGAATCCATCTGCCACCCGAATTTATCACCCTCACACTCGAGGGCTGCTCTGCACAGGCACTGAGGCTACTCACGTTAATGCCAAAGTCTGGGGATGTGGAACTCCAGATAGCACCAATGCTCGCAGCAGCCAGCATTGCTTCCACTGCATGGATGCTGTTGGGCAAGTAACCTAGGGCAGAGGTGGAATGGTTAGAGATGGAACAACACTAAAAAATATACATATAAATGTATAACTAAACAGATTTTAAAAATGCAGATTCCCAGACTGAAGCACCCTTCCATACAATGTCATACCTTGAAGCCGAATCAGTTACACAAGGAATTAGTAACAAATCCATTTATAAAAATATTTGTATCAGGCTTTTTATCTACAGTGTTACTCCCAATTTACAAATGTTCCTGCTTAATTAGGAGCTTTCCAGGATAAGAGGGCAGCACACTGAAAAGAGTAACTGGGAGAGAGTTAATGGATTGGTTAGGGTACCCAGAGACTGAGAATGCAGCAGCATGCAGGGGAATAGAACAAGGCTGTAGGAACAGCAATTAGAGAAGGAACAAGTATCTGTAAGGAAAGATTATAAATAGCTCAAGAGCAGAGATTCAGCTTCACAAAGCTAAACGTTGTCTGGTAGACACTGCCAGAATCTTAAACACAAACAAGCAAAACCAGTGTCTCAGCTGATAAGGGAGTAACAGAGTGGGACAAGCCCTGGAATGTTCCCACACAAATGTGACTCTTCAGGTTTCTCTCATTAGCTTGCAGCAAGATTTCAAGATTTAAATTCAATTTATCATGACATACAGAATAAATTAATGCCAAGAAAGTCAGATTTTGGTTTCAGCAAGCTCAATTTGAGCAACTTTCCAGAAGGTGCTGGGTGGCTGGGTCTGACTCTGCACTGCTCAGAATCCAGCCCACAAATGAAAACCTGCAGCTGGAATTCACAAACTACACTGAGGTGGATCAAAGATCTGAAGTTTCAGATCACCCTCCTTAAGTAACCAGAAAGATGTCCAAGTACTTAAAGCACAGGATGGGCCTAGTTGCAGTACTTTGACATCTAATGAGAATTCTGCATTTGAAAGCAAAACTTAAATGATAACAAAAATGCTTTCCAACCTGTTCAACAGCAGTGGTGGGCACTGAGATCTTGGAGTGCAGGTGCACCACAAGCATCTACCAGACAGCAAACACTCACCAGTGCAAGGCTCTTCCCAAAGGATATTTATGGATGTACTTTTCAGGACAGGAACTAGGATCACAGACCGTAACAGAACTTTCTGCTACATTAGTATTATCAAGTAGGAGGGCACCAAGATGGATTTTTCTACACAGTTTGAAAAACATCCATCCTTTTTCAACTTTGTAAAAAGTAAACTTGAAAATTAAGTCTTAAACTGAGATTTTTGCCCATGCAAAAATCAGTTTCTTAAACCAGCAGTGCCACTGCAGTTACTGAAAGCTGCTGTGCTTTTGGGAGTAGTAACTTTTAAAACAGCATCATGACTTAGGCCCAACAATTTCTGGAAAACTCATAACTGTGAATAAAAGCCTCATGCCATGTTAAGATATAAATTACTCCCTAGAACTGCCTACAGCTTACACTGGTTTGTTCAGTGACATTCTTAAGCACATAAAGTGCAGCAAAAGCTCATGCCCATAAAAGCATTATTTATTTTGCTATTTTTCCCTTGGGGTCAAGGTTTATACAAGGCACAGTATCCCAAAACCTTCATGATTTTTCTTGCAAGACAAATACTCCTCTCTAAATAATTTGAAATATATGAACCAGAACAGATCAAAATGTCATGTTGTGTGACGAAAGCAGTTCTTTAACTGATGCCAAGTATTTCCACTGAGCATTTCTTGGATGAGATCATCAGGGGGCCAGAGTGCAAGGAGAACTGAAAGATCTCTCCCCGTGCTTTGGAGCAGTTGTTACTCTGCCACAGCTTACAAGCTTCAGCTCTGTTCTAAGCAATTCTCCTTCTCACCACTCCCACACAAAAGCCCTCAAGGCAAGAACACAAGTCTCTGCCGATTATTGTGAGGCAGACAATTAAATCATTACTTTCATTTGTCAGCTGGCTTTGAGGTGGTATTTTGAGTTCTGGAGGATGCCAGCCAAAAGTGCCCAAAGGTATGAAACACACAGCAACTGACTCTGCATTTCTGTATCTTTACCCGAGCCCTGAAGCCTTGCTGCTCTCTGGGATCTCACAGATTTGTCCCAACACCACCACAGATAAAAATATGAGTCTGTTCTGGCTGGAGATCCTCCAAACACAGCAGCGTAAGAACTCATGTTCCTTTTCTCTCAACAGCTAAATGACACAAACTACTTCTCCTGCCAGTCTTTCAGATTAAAACTGGATACTCACTTCGAAATAAGTAAAATTACTATTTTTTTCTTGCTCTCACATCTGAGATTCTCAAGCTGATCACAACAACTGCAATGTGTGTAAAGCTCCCTGAATGTGACTGTGCCCCTCGAGATACCAATGCACTCCTCAGAGCTCTCAGTGGGCTGACACAGGTCCCAAGTGTCTAAAACTGGAGAAACAGGAACGTTGCTGACAAAGAGGATGAAAAAGGCAACTTCTTTAGCTGGATTAACATCAGGCAGGAGTCACAGAGCAGTGACCTATGTACAGAAGCTCTGTACTACAGAGGAATAATGGTACTGCTGATTTAAATACTCATCGTGTCTGTTCATATCTTTAACTAGAGCCTCCATGTTCCTTGATATAATATTGCAGCTAAGGATCAAAATTAGGATTTGTCAGCATGGGAAAGGCTACAGAAGGTATTTATCTCTGCATCTCACCTTACCCTTTTCTTGAAGGTAGTATCTACTTTCTGTTACTAGAAAGAAAAGGATCTTCCTACTTTGGGTGAACTAGAAAGCAATTGAATAAAGGGCTCAAAACAGGAGCTGGGAACTCATCAAGTAGGAATATCAGAGTATGACACACAAGGGTCCCAGCAGCACTCCTCCTGAATTATAAAGATGTATACAGTCTCCATAAAAACAGAGAAATGAAAGCTTTACCTGACATAAAACCTGTGAAATCTCTAAGCAGGACAAGTGGTATTTTAAAAACACTGTCTGGGTTGGTTTTTTTTTTTAAGAGGCACTTACAGCCTGATCTGTTCAGGACTGTAAGTGCCTCAGCATTTTCTGTCAGTTGCTATTTGCTTAATCTAGCACACACCAAGATTACACTTACATGTGTCCATTTACACTGCAGCACTTTACCCACAGAATAGGTAAAAACTGTAGTCCAAAAATTTGATACAATCATGCTGAAAACTATGGCAAAGTCTAATTTCTGACTGCTGAGAACACATTCCATGCAAGCACCTAAGGCCTTCATAAAGTTTAATAAAGGTGTACTCAGAAACAGAGGCACCCAAACATTCACTTATCTGCATGGAGAAAAAAAACAATCAACAATTGAACTGGGACCCTGCATCAAAGGTTTTGTCTCAGCCTTGAAAAGAACACACCAGGAAGAAGGCAAACAAGGAGCAGCAACTAAAGTATCTTCTCACTGTCTTATATTATAGAACTACAGCAGCTCTCACACTGAACAGAATTCAGAGACCACACTTCCAGCTTCCCTTTTCAGTGTTAACACAGCATTTCACACTCCTGTAGGACTCGCAAGTGGCCACCCTGGCTAACATTACTGTGGCCTGAGACTATTAGTACCCTGCTAATCTTCTTACAAAGCTAGCTTTAAAACCCACGTAAGCAACCAGGGCTAATGCAGTTGCTATAGATAAAATACCAGCTCTAAACAATGTAATTCACTGATGTTTTGTTGAGGATGTTTTTGTGCGAACACATGGGGAAGATCAGATTGTTTTTAACTGCTGACTTGTAACAGAGCAAAGCTGGCTACAGGGATAGAGTAGAAGCAACCAATCCAGAGAGGAGAAACATCCTCCCAGTTTTATTTTATTCCTGCTTCAGTCATTGTTATTTGCCTAACAGATGGCCAGTGGGAGCCCAGGAGTCCCTCACACATGGATCTGTGCAGCTTGCAGTGGGTATTGGATGCCTCACCCAACTGTTCAGGCATCACTGACAGCACTGCAAGACATCTTTAGAGGAAGGAATGTTTCACAACACATCTGCTTCAATTATGTTCACTATTAAGTGCTCTCAGTGATGGAAAGGGATCAAATCAAGCTGAAAAAGTGCTGACACCACTGCCTGTCCACCCACACTCACCCACCTCCAGCTTTAACATGCTATTACTGTCATGATGCAACCATAGATCGTGTTGAACAAACTAGGGGGTTATGTTAAGTATAATGAGGAGTTAAAGCAGTCTTGTCTTAGAGGCAGCAAAGCATGGAGATGAAATTCACAGGAACACAACAGTAACAGTCTCATGTGCAATTCTAACAGCTCGAGATTCTAAGGGAAAGTGTCAACAAAGAGTATCAGAACCTGACAGGCTGACTACATGTTAGGTAGCTGTAATAAAGTTCATAGAGTATCTCCCTTCTATTTAAAAACTGATTTTTCAGAAGCAGTAGAAGCATGCCCTGTGTTACTACTATGAACCACAGCAAGAATTGCCTTTCTGCCATCTGGAACAAATTACAGCCCCGTGGATTCTGGCAAGTTTTGGAGAGCCTGGTTTTTGATACCACAGGTAGATGTAGGACTCCAGCTTTCCCACCCAACACTTATTATCTCTTGCTCTCTTCCCCAGCTCAGTTTGGGAAGCTTCAGCCTCTGACTGCAATGATACAGTTTATCTCTTCCAAGGACTGCCAATATCCTCTGGCATTGCAGAGAAACACAGGAAAAAAGTTGAGACCCCACTGAAGTATCTAAATTGTACTACTTTATTAATATTTTTAAAGCATCAACTATGGTTTTTTAATTTAAATAAGAGGTAAGCCAGTTGCAAAAACAAATATTCAAAAATCAGCCAGCCTGCAGTGCTAAACAAGACAGTCATTAACTAAAAGGAACTGTTACTAAAATTATAATAGCATTATTAGCAGCACAGGCCACAGCTATATTTCAAGACCATGTTTTCTCCAGCTCAGAGTACATTCTCCCTGCTGTTGCTGCTCAAGAAATGGTCAGATACGAACATGACAGCATTAAGGTTGAAAATTGAGATAAAATTAGAGCATCTTCATCTTCATTCAGACAAACCTTCTCAACTTCACTGTATGGTTCCTACCTAATTAAGGATTTAGCACTAATTCCATGCTAAAAACCAAGCCACCTGCTGTGATAATTTAATGTTTGGCTGCCAGTCCCAGGGAATACACTCATACCATATGCAAAAAATGTCTTCTACTGAGTAGATTTACATTTCCAGGTCACAGTTGTGGGTTTAAAATTTGGTTTTCAAGACACAGGTTCAAGTTTGTAGCATGCAGAAAACAAACCGAGAGTTTCATCACTTTGGGTTTGCATCATGTAAGAATTTACAGACTTATTTAGGATAATGGCCAAGTGTTGCTCAAAGCACATGTGAATCCAGCAGGATACAGACACCAGCAGCACTGCCAGGTAGGAGCCAGGGAGCCTCAAGGATATTCAAGGATATGTAGAGCAGCTCTGATTTACACTACACTGACAAACCAAAGAGTATCACAGAGCACACAAAACAGAGGTGAAGCAGCTCAGCTGGAAGATCAGAACCAGCAGTTTAGAAATAAATGTAACTCCTTTCCATGCCCGGAGTGCACACTGTACAGGCTGCTCACAGGACAAAAACCTGTTTATATAGAGAAACACACATGACAGCCTCACGACAGGAAATATTACTGCAGAAGATGTGGTGAGCTACTGAAAGGATCACAGGGTTCTGACTACTCATCTCTGCACTCTTATTGAAGAGTTATTGCCCAGCAGCTGCTCACTCCCACCATTCTGGTGGCAGGACAAGTTCTCTGCTGCAGACCCGCAGCTCACAGAGCACTGGGGCCACAGGGTCAGGAACTGCCAGTGCCACCAGGGCAACCAGCCTTGGACCATCATTCCCCAAAGTGCCCCACATGAACCTGCCAGAACTCACGACTCAAAGCTCAGCTAGAGGCAGAGTCTCCATCCCCTCTGCTTCCACAGAGTGCTTCTGAAGCAGAGCTTTGTGAATGAAGCATTTTCCTTCCCCCTTCAGTGCTATAGAACCTGCAGGTTAATCCAGGTTCCTTCCCTTGAGAAATGCATTTCCTACAAATGTAAATACAGCAGCACAAGAGCCTTTTCTTTGGAATGCTTATGTGAAATTTTCTGTGAAACACCATTTCATAGCCATGTTTCTGTACCTCTGACTACTCACTTGCATGCTTCAAAAAAAATTCTACCTCCCATCCCTTAAAAGAAATTACTCACCCACAACTCTGTCTCCTACTTTTATTCCCATCTTCCGCATGGCTGCAGCATACAAAGCTACAGCTTGTCTCAGTTCTTCAAAAGTAACTTTCAGGATTTCTTCTTTGCCTTCCCCTGAGGAAAGAAAATTAAAGCAACCAGTCAAATCAGGCATTGCAACATGAGTCTAGTACAAATAATTAATTCTAGAAGAATAGAAAGCAATTTTAAGAGAACAGTTTCCACTAATATTTATACTTTTACTTTTGAAGTTCTTTTTATGCTGCACCAAAACCTCTTACTTTTAATGGGAATCAAGTATTAATCAGTGGTATTTGTTCAGCAGGCATGAGGACATTTCTAGAGATAAACATCTGCAGAAACACGAACTAGTCACTGGAGAAAGGTGTGCTCTCAAAGAGTTCATGGTAAATAGATTGCACTCACCAAGGCTGTTTTCTAACATGGTAAGAACCTCATTTTCCCTTTTTGCTCAGTTTTCTCATTAGGTCTGGGAAGCAGCATCAAGCTGCCAAGTTCAGGTTTTATTACAGCAAGTCACTGACTAGAAAATCATGCACGTACAGGCCTGACTTTCAATGTGCTTTTGGAACATCTGCCTTTGCCAACATAGCACAAAGCAAACAAACTGAACTGGACTCCATTCACCTCTGAAAGGATCTGCAGGGTGTTTTCCCTATTGTACTGAATGTCAGATGTTACATAAGCTGTTAATAAATCACTCGTGAAACAAAATGAACAAACCTGAATTGTTATGAAAGCGAAAATCTGTCACCTTAAAGTCCCTTCCTGCACTTCCTCAGCGGGACTCCTGCAAACCATGGGGCCTGTCCTATTTCCACTGTCCAGCACTCCTTATGAAGACACACATGTCAAGGATGCCACAGGAAAGGTGAGCTGCACACCCTGCTCCTTGCAGAACAGCTGCCATCAGTCTGATTGCCTTAAGCAGGGAATGGTATTTTTCACTCTTTTGCCTTCTTAGACTTTCACACCAATAAATCTGGACTTCCACAGAGCAAGGGAGCAGGTCATGATGCAAAACAACCCAAGTCCCTGTTACATGTAGTGCACAAACTGAGCAGGGGCTGCCAACAGAGCTGTTCCCACAGAACAACAGGAAATGAGACTCTGATCTTGCTCCACGATTAAAGCCCCAGGAGAAGGGAATCACAAAAAAGATTCACCGTGGGAGCCAGTGACAAGTGACATTGTTTAGGCAAGTTAAATTTACATTCCTATGCCCTATGGCATCCACTCTGCTCCCACAGAATCATCCCCAGTGAACACAAACCTGACCCAGGCCCCCAAACCACCACTCTGACCTAGCAGCAGGGAGTTATCAAAAAATACTCTGACTTAAGAGGTCTTAAGAAGATTAAACACAGCAGAAGGTCACGAAAGAAATGCAGGTGGAAGTCTGTTCACCACAGAGAAGCCAATTGTTCATTCCAGCACTCATACAATAACCAACTGGAAAATAATTTTGCTCCTTTTGCTATCACCACCTGTGATTATGTGACACAAAGCAGTCTCTGGTACACCCCGTGACTTCCTAACAAAAAGGCCTACAGAACAATGTAATCACATGTCAAACCAAGCAATTCCCCAAATCGATAATAATTCCTGTGATAATTTGAAGTGACAATAGTTAACTCCACTTCCTCAAGTTGCATGTTTAGTTTTTAACACTAACAAATCAATCACATCAATTCTACATACATTTAGAGTTGACTTATTAATCAATGTTTGGCTTTCAGGTGCTCCACAAGATGTACTTAGCTACATTGACTTTTTTCCTCCACTAAATAATACATAAGAAGCTTTCCTAATGATCCCAAAATCTGAAAGTGACGAGTCCATTACTTTGAAGCCAGCTTTTGGTTACAAGCCTCATTTCCATCAGGCTTTACCAGATCAATTCTTATTCCACCAAAACTGGGTCACAGATTTCACCATTCTCTTTGAACTGATAGTTGATTTTAATATATATGAGATCAGAGAGGTTTCTTTCAATACCTCTCAGCAGTGAAATGCAACTGGTAAGTATTTCTCCAGCAGTAAGCTTACAGAAGGTGATTGTTGTCTCACACAGCTGTTTAAAAACAATTTATTTGTAACTCAAAAACTGATTCCCATGTATCTAAAACCAGAAACTAAGATTTTTAACACCTACACAATCAATGCAGAGTTCTGCATCAGTTTCTCTGCTGAGGAGCCGCAAGGCTTCACTGTTCATTGATAAACTACTAAGAAGCATCCCTGCTTGGTCAGTCTCATGATCAGGATTAGGTCCAGCAGAAGGGAAGCCCAGAATACAGCTCCCTAAGGAAGCACTCACACACCTGCACAGAAGCTAATCCCACCCAACAGAGATTAGAACTGGTTTTTAAAGTTACCCAAGTCAGCAGATAAAAAGAATTCCCTTCTCCATGTCTTAACACAACCATCCTCATGAATATACACAGATTTTACAAGGCTCAAATCTTCAGCATAACAAAAATTAAGACTGAGCTTTAGTGTTCCAGTGAAGTAAAATTCCAAGTCTTCCATGCACACAACTGTTTCTGTGTTGTGAAAAGCAGAGTTAATTCCTACCTAAACCCCACGTAGTTCTTAGTATTCCCAAAATAAAAGGCATAGGAAGAGGGTGGGAAGGACATTATCAAGCTACAGTGCCAAAATACTTCCTGAAGGCAAGAGGTAGGTGAGTGTTTCTGACAAATGTGAAATAATACCTCAAATACCAAGTGCTGTTAAACACAGCATGACCTCCACCACCTTCATGCAGTTGAGCACATTCTAAGAAAACTTCATTTAGCTTGCCAAGGGCTTTCCAGAACTATCTATATTCCCAGAGCATGTTTTGCTGGGTTTTTGTTTTTTGCAGAGCTGGATCACAGATTGTGCAGTGTTACTGACTTTATCACCCTTTTTTCTCCTCATCCAAACCAGTTTATTTCCATGTTTCATCAGAGCTCTTTCCTAAGGCCTACTCCTGTGAACAGCAAATAAATAGAAGGCATTAATTGTCCTTACTTGCTGCATACAGTGCAATCTTGTCATTGTCCTTGTGCTTGAGGAGATTCTCTGCATAGTTCAGACGGCTGCCCTTGAACCACTCGGGGACATCTGCAATACTTTTGGAGGTATCCACCACCTGAAAGAAATACATCATTCATTCCTGGAGAACTGTAATGTAACTGCTTTTTCACAGCATTGTACAGAAGTCAGCTAACTACTCCAAGCTCTTTGCAGGCTCTTATTAGGCAAGAATCACTTCTCCCAGCTTACAGATGGCAAACAGACACTGAATCCTGTAATTAGAGACCTGGGAAGTTTAATTATTTGTCAACCGTCGCAAGCAAATACGTCATTACAACAAAACCAGGGAAAGTTCCTTGCTGACAGCTCTACCTTTGGACCAGCCTTTAATACACAAGTAAAACAAACCACTGTGACTACACCCAGACCAGGAGATCCATGAAGAGCTCAGCAAGACTGGGGGTCTGCCCCAGGAACACCCCAAACAGGGACCAAGCTGCAGCACATCATAACTCTGCCAGGCCACAGAGCCAAGCCTCCCTCTGAGGAAAGTGTGAGCACCCACTCTTCCCACTGTGAGTCACAGTGCACAGAGAGCAACAGCAGGAACCCACACAATGGTAATTCAAAATAATGAATTGTACAGTAAAATGGAATTGAAGAGTTCCAGCTTTTTATTCAAGTTCTCGATTTTTTAGAATTAAGAGGATGCAACAACCTAACAAACCCATATTAAGTAACTCCCCACTTAGGGCTAAGACATGCAAAGAATTGAAAAATGCAATGAAAAATCATCAAAAATATGTTCAGCTGAAACAACTTCCTCCACCTTGAACTAATGAAGCCTCAAAGTATTAAACTACCCCTTCATAAGTCACAGTAAAGACTAACTTTAATAATAGGTAAAGTGCCCCTTAGCATTAGCCAGAGGTCTAAATTCCTTCCAAAATGTCCCTCTGCTGAGTGATTCAGCTGCTCAGCAGCACATATATTTGGAAATCTTTAAATAGAAACTTTATTTTACAGTTGTGTTTTTGAAAGCTTCAGTTTATACCCTCAGGTTCTCTCTCATGGACTGCACATACATTACAGAAACACCATTCCTACAGCCAAGTGAAAGGCTCTTCTGAAAGCCAAGCAGAGCTCAAAATGCAGCCCATTCCAGAAAATCTAATGGTTTTGTGCTTTCAGAGCAGTGTATTACTGGAGGCAATCTTAAAATTAACTTTTAAGTTAAAACTCATGTGGAAGTGCACTACTGCATTACTTTACTTCAAATGTATTTTCTAAAAAAAGGGAACTCAGATTTCTTCACTCCTAACAATCAGCAAGAACTGAGTTATAACATTTATATTTTATCAACTCAGGCTGCACAAATGATTTTTGTACTAACATATATTACTGCAGCAATTAGAAGCTGCTCCTAAAACTGACTCATTTCTGACTTCCTCAGCTTGAAGAAAAGTGAGTAGAATGTTTTCAACATTTTCCAGGACAAGATCCAACATAACTGTTTTTTTCTGAAGTGGAAAAAATCCTTCACAGAGCTTTGAAGAGCTCCACTAGCACAAGGTGCTGGACCCATACTCCCATATTTTCTCCCCAGGTACCACCTGTGACTCCCAGTTAAACTCAGTCTTTGGCAGTGGTACTTTGTTAGATGAACAACCTCATCCCTCCCTTCGAGGCCCCTCCACAGGACCAACAGGTGTCAGGTGCTCCTCATAGCAAAAACAGAAATTCAGACACATCCTTCATCTAAAAACAGCTGCCTGTAACTCGACATTCCAATGCCAATGCTGCCATGCCAGCACAGCCCTGCACACTGAAGTACCTCTGTTCATTCCACAAGTGACACAGATGTCAACTGCTACACAGAGACATCAGCACAGCTACATCACATACTTAAAACCCTTACTAGGATTAAATAAAATACTGGCTGCTTTTATGCTATGTACACAAGGTTTTATTGCTTTTCTTAGAATGACCTCTGGAAGTAAAAGCTGTTTCACTGCTTGGGAGCAAAAGAGTCAACTCTGCTTCATTAAAAATTTTATTTACCTTGAAACAATGTTTACTTCCAACAGACAGCCAGGATCAAGCTGTAAGACACTTCAAATTAAACTTTTCAGCTCTCTAGCTACCACAGACCAGCTCAGTTATGACGACAGTTCCCAGAGTTTGAGCTAGCATCTATAGAAAATGTAAAGATTAAGTGTTTATAGTCCTCAGACCACACATTTCAAAGCAGGCTAGTTCTTACACTCTCGCTGCATTCCCTCTTCTGAAGGGTGGGTCACATCAAATAAGACACCTGAGCACACAGTTCCATGGCAGGAAGAACCAGAAATTGATAAAACAGGAAGAGTCAGAAGAACCTTACCAGTCCCCTCTGCAGGGCTGCCAGTACTCTGAGGGTTCTGGAACAGATGGACTCCAGGGATTAAGACAAGTCCTCCCTACTAAATCCCAGGAAGGTTCCACTGCATCAAGCTTTTCAAGTAATTAGTCCATCTTCCTCAGATGGAAAACCACAGGGTGATGTTGATATCCTACACCAGCACTGCACAAGGGCTCCATTTGCAAGATCTGCAGAGTCACCTTTATTCCAAAGGAACTATGTGGCACTGTCTGGTGTTCCACCTGTGCCTGCATTTAACCACTACCATTCCCTCAGAGGTATTTCAAGCATACACCTGACTGCAGAGCTTCCATAACCAGTTCTACAAAGCTAGAGTGTAGCAGGTGTGCTTATCAGCTAAGCTGACTCAGGGAAGGTAAACATGAACTTGACAGCATGCCAGCATTTACAAAACCAGGATGATATTCTAATGCAATTATTCAGCACAATCCTAAGGCAGAAGGCAGTGCATTGGCAAACTCCTCACAAGGCAGCCAGGAATGACAAGGTGTGCAAGAGCACATGACCACAAGGACACTACAGCAGAACTGCTTAGGATAACAAAACTCGAGGACTTCACTGTCCTAAAGTGCACCAGCAACTGAACACCACCATCCACCACACAAGGAAATTCCTGACTACACAGATTCCTCTTATCACCTGCCAGAGTTCAAAGAAGTCAAAAGATTGATTGTAAAATCAGTTTATTTCCCCTTTGTGTTGCACTTGCTGCAAGCGGAGCACTGAACTTACCTCATCATAGAGGCGAGAGCAGACAATGTTACTGTATTTCCAGAATTCTGCCCAGAAGTCTGAGTAGGATTCCACTGACCACTGGTATAGATCATCATAGTTGGCTGGAAGTAAGAGATATGTGTCAGAATTACACAGATAATTACAGGAACCTAGACAAACTACAATTAGGGATATCCTGGATAAAGAAACTTGGTGGCTAAAACAATTAGGAAGATAAATCTGAGTACTCTACAGAACAGATTGCTTCTGCTCAAGGTAAGTGACAACAGAACCAACAGAGAGTCCACCTGGACACCTGAACAGATGGCACCACTTCACCTGACTGTGTTAGGAGCCATTTGCCACTACAGACACAGTGACCTTTTCTAATAACTCCGTGCAATATCTACACACAGTCCCCTGCCACCGGTGCAACTGGAGATTAAACAAGTCCTGCTTGTTGACACTTCCTATCTATCAACATGACACTTTCACACAGCAAAAGATAAACAAGGCTTCCTGACAAGGGACATTTGCTGTAAGGTCCCAGTCTGGGGCCAAAGGCCTCTGGTAGTTCAGTGACACAGAGATTAGATGCACTCGTTATCCAACCATGGTATCAACATCACTGCTGCAGGAAGCACGGCTGCTTTTCAGTAAATACAGTGTGTGACAGACTGCAGCTTACCTTCTCATGCTGAAACAGAATGAATGAATGAAGTCAAACAAGATGTTTACCAGCTAGATATTAAAAACATGACCTGTCATTAAAAACATGGAAATAAGCAGTTTAAGTCTTACATGAATGTGAGACAGATGAAGTAACCTGATGGATGCACAACAAACCCCACAATTCAAGCTAAATGCTGAAATTTAGTGTAAAACAGTTCTAGGTATGAATAACTGAAGCCAATTCCTCATCACAAGCTTGGAAGTGACATTTCCTCATCATGTCCACGTTGTCTGAAGCTGTGCCAGCAACCAATTAAATCTGAGTATCTGCCATCAGTGACAGTAAGTTTCCTGCTCTGCCAACTGTTCCTATTCGATGCTTTCAGCTAAACCACTCAAAGGCATTTTCACCAATTATCTCTGCTTTTTCAGCCTGTTATCCAGCCAATTGCTTCAAAAGTCATCTTTGCAATCCCTTTCCTACAAGGACATCTTCCAGCTTTTTAGGAGAAAAACATTCAAAATCATCTCTGCACTGTTACTCACACTTAGCAACGACTTTGTTCTTTTCCCAGCCAGTCTGTCCCTTCCGCATTTTATCTCACCTCAAGCCTTTCCATCAAAGTGAGATTATTCCCTAGGTATTATTGATAGACAAGGCAAAGACTCTTCTCCATAACTCAGATTCTGCCTACATACTGCCCAAATCCCAGCCTCTACACACCCTTTTTACACTCCAAAGTTACTTGTCACTATCCTCTACTCCACACATCAGCTGCACAGAAATAAGACTTGACACGAAAAGAATTTAAGTTTCCATCTCCCTCTTCAAAACCCAGTTGTACCACGTGCTCTAAATCATTTGATACACGCAAGAAGCTACAGGTCACTACTAATTTGGTTTCTTACAGCACGAACAGTTTGTTCTGTTTTGTCTATACAGTTTGTTCCAAATAAGCTTCAGCATGAAAGTCCTTCAGGACACAGGCCTGTTACTCAACAATCAAACACTGCATTTTGTTTCTGCATTTCCAGGGCCTGGCAGAGCCATTGTCTAAAGGGCTATACTGCCCTCAGCTCTCCTCAGAGAGTTCACATCTTGATGTTACATAAAGCATCCATTCTTTGTTGTGAATAGCACTCAGTGCAAACCTAATGGACGCTGACAAAGGTTTCTATACATACACAGGAACCCACCTTCAAATAGAGAAAGCCACTTCCAAGTGGGATGGAAAGAATGCTAGTTGTTTCAGCCATAAACACAGGCAGCCCCTCTGAAACTGCATTTGCTCTTGATCATATGAGTACCAGTTACATCACATTCCACTCAGGAGCTGGCTAAAACCCTGCAGTAACTTGCTTCCCATCCAGCAGGAGAGTTAGACACTACACACTTGGATTCCAATGGGAAATCACCAGCAGTCAAAATACTGACCTGGCTTACCCACATAGTAATCAAGGTGAGGAATTGTTTTCTAGACACGAACTGCCGGAAGCACTATTGACACTGCTACCACTCCAGAATGTGTCTGCTCATACCACTGACATCTATACCAGACCGAAAAACTTCCAAGCCACTTGCCAAAACTACTCCTTTCATCCCACATCAGACAAATTACTACAAGAAAGCTACACAAGCAACTTGGGCCCCAAATACTTAGAGAGAGCAATATAACACAAACTAGTCAGAACTGAAGGGTTTGCCCTCCACATGCACTGAAGTTTGCCTGAGCCATGATGTAGCTGAGCCCACAGAGGCAGCACCACTGACTCCTGATAGCCTGGAGACACAACCTACAGCCAGCAGTTATGGAAAAAACAACACTGAGTTGGAAACACCTCTGGAGATCCAACACCTGCTCAAAGCAGGCCTCCTTTCAAAGGCAACAGGTTGTTTCCAAGTCAAAGAACCACACACCTATTCACAGCCACACAGGTATTTCTGAGCAAGTACAAAGCAGGGATTGCAGTTCAACAGCTGTGGCAGATACACAGCAAAAAGCCCTTATCTTCCACCACTGAACAAGCTTATGCATCACCATTCACCTCCCAGTATACCTGAATATTACAAGACACTCTTCACAATGAAAGATGAGCGTGGCCATAACTCCACTCTCACACGCCTCTGCTGCTGAAGCATCACGCTAAGGCGTACACTCACCTCACAGCCATGGCGGCAGCGATGCCGCCTCCCCACAGCCCTTTAAAACACTAAGTCACTGCTCCTGGCCCCAGGACTCCCTGCACACCGGGAGCCTCCGCAGGTAGCGATGCCGGCGCTGCCCGGGCTGACATCCAGCCGCAGCACCAAGCGCAGATAAGGCTGTTTGCGTTTCCCATCAGCACATACCTCCACACCAGCGGATGCTGCCCCGGAGGCCTCTGGCTGAGGCTCAAGCACAGCATCCCACCCGCAGCCCGGAGCTCTGTGCCCACCTGCCCTGGGAGGTGCCCGGGCACCCAAGGGGACCGAGACCTGCGCGGCACACGGATGGCCCCCACGGTGAAGTAAGCCCCCGAAAGGCAGAGCCCCCACCGCCCGAGCACGGCCCCGGGCAGCG
>VWZT01008110.1:368320-405545 GCA_013397055.1 Pachycephala philippinensis | reverse complement strand
TTGGCCTCCTTAGGCATCACTGGGATGCACTGAATGGTCTTTCCACAGCTGGCAAGAGGTGGGCAGAGCATCAGAGTTGTGGAAACTCTTAAGGTGTGGCTTAGAGATGTCACTTGTGTGGCACAAGCAGGGGCTGAACCTGCACTCCCAAAAGTGGCCTTGGGTTCACCTCCTTGCCCCAACTGTCCCAGGAAGCACCATTCCCTTGAGTCCTCTGCCCTGCACAGCACAAGGCCCTTTCTGGCCTTACCAAAGGCCAATGCCAACCAAATTCAGTCTGGCCAGATTAAAATTTCTTTGTTTTCTCGTTGTCCAAGCACATTTTGAGCTTTCCACCCCATTTTCCATGCACTCTCCTCTCCAGCTCTTTAAGCTTTGCAGCTACGAGAACAAAACTTCCCAAACACTTCCTTGCCTGTCTTTCCACTGGCCTTAAATGCTAATGTGTTGTATAACTCTGCCGTGTGCCCAGGGACCCTTTACATTATTTAAAGGCTGTCAGTCAGGTGTGAACCTTTCCATTGATTTACCATTCACTTCTCATCCTCTCCTGGATGCATTAGGCAGCTGCAGCCCGCCACTGGTATTGAGGAATAACAATTCCATTTGTTTGAACCTGACTTAGAGCCGCTCACTTTTGCAGCCATATAATTCTCCTCACTGTGGTTTGTGTGACATTAATGACAAAATAAATAATTCAGCATGGTTTTCACCCAAATGTAGCCCTGTCAGAGACTAATATACAATCTTTGCTAGCTTATTTAACAAAACAAGCCCTTGAATGGTGCTTTTAAAGGCTGAAACTCTCATTTTTAATGGAATTTGGTGGCAAAACTCCCCCGAGACCCAACGGTAACTAACAGGCACAATCCTCCCACTCTTGTTCCTGCCAACCCACCTTCTCATTTAGCCCTGGTGTTTATGTTCTGCACCCACCCTGCAGGTCTGTGCCTTCTTACCCTGCATATCTTAGGCTGGCTTTTTATGGAGCTGCACTTAACTTGAAGGGGCCATAAACTGAAGCTGAACAGCACCAGGGATGTCTGCACAGGGTAATTAGGAAGAAAGAGAACACTTAGTTCCCTAACGAGACCTGACAGTGAGGCTTCAGGAATGAAACCACTCCTTTTCTTGCTCTCAGGGTGGTGGGTTTAGTGACACACCGAGACACTCCAAGCATTTCAGGAGGGCTGCTTGGCTACAGAAGCTCTGTAACAGGATCAGTATTAAAAAAAAATACAAACAACAACAAAACAACAACAAAAAACCAACAAAAAACCAAAACCAACCAACCAAAAAAATCACTGATTTTTTGGACATTCATAACAAAGTTTCCAGTACCTTCACTGAGGCCAGGATATGCCTCTCAATACCCACTCCACCAGTCCCTCTACAGCATGCTTTTTCTCCATTTCTCATACACTCATTCCTACTTGTCCTGTGTTCATTAATGCTGTCCCTGAGCTGCTGTGCTAAAACTGGTGTCAAGAGCTGTAGAATTTATGCATAAAGGAATACTCCTATCAAAAAAACCTTGCATCTTTCCCTTAAAGCAGGGCTGCTTTCCCTTAGAAGTGTATTGGCTCCAAAATGATCTCAGGGTTGACCTGGGATTAAGACCCTTATTTCCTCATGACTTTATGTTCACCTCCTTTTCTTCTTTTTTCCAGGAAAACCACTTAGTTTTTCTGTAAGCAACGCATTCAGAGACAGCATATACATCACGCCAAATTATTCTCCCCTGGAGCAAGGTCAATTTGATATTCAGATTGGCTTTTCATTCATCCTGGGGCTGCAAAGTGATTTTGTTTTCTTTCAGCTTCAATTTACCTAAACTATCGGTATCAGATTTTTGATTTTGCAGTCTAGACTGCTATCCAGGGTGTTTTTCTCCTCATGTCCGTGGAGTCTGCTTTTCCTGTTATGCAACTGCAGCTGCTGTTTGCAAAGACCACAGCGTGCATCAGGTAGTCATGAAATAAAGCCTAATGAATTCTCACGGAGAGAGGAATCGCTAAAGTTTGTGATTTCAAAATCATGAATTGCCCATTCCCTTCAAGATAGGATAATAATGAATAGATGATACATTTCAGAGTATATTCTAAGGAAAATGGCTAATGGTTTCCTTGAAGCTGAACATTATGCTCCAGGAAAGGGATGTATCTGGCCCCAAAAGCCACTGTGAGCGTGAAGGAGTGAGAGACAAGCAATGCATCCTTTTGGGTTTTCCTCCCCAACTGTAACACACTGACCACAAAGTTTCTGACAACTCAGGTCCCTTGGCAGCCCACACTTCCTTTGGGAATCCCTTCACAGGCCAGCTCCACCATGCTTTAGCCCCTTCCTTGTTCTCCCAGCATGAATTCTAACCTTAAAGATAACCATAACTCAACCGTAACCATGCAGTAATTGCTGTATCATCTTGCAAAGAGGCATGTCCAAAAAACTCTGGCTCCTTAATAGAAATAGCCTGGTTTAAAGTCCTGCTTGGCTAAATAAGAGCGTTAGTTCAGAGGCTATTGATCTATTAACCCAAAAGCTCGAGTTTAACACGAAGAGTCTCAGTTCTGCATGACATTAAGGTTACCTGCTCAGTATTGATGTTATTCACATTAGTGACATCAGCACAACCAGGAACGAGCAGACAGAGGGGCCCAGAAAATCTCCTTAAAATGAAGGAAACATGGTGGGGACATCCGCACTGGTCTCATGATGTGTCTGATATGGAAACAAAAATCAAAGTGGCCTTTTTGTATAAATGATCCGAGAAAAACTGTATCCAGCAGAGAACACCTGATGGCACAGTGGAGTTCTTGCAAAGGGTTCTATTCCTGCCTATCCCCACAGTTTGCAGCCTGATTTGCTCAGTACCAGCTTTAGTTTAACTGCACATTTAGTCTGAATTGCAGGCAATACTTACAGAAGAATACGTGGGATTGACACAAATACCAACGAATTACTCAGATCTGGAGTTATGACAATGACACCAGGATATGAACTCCCAGGAGCTTTAAGGGAAAGAAAGAGAAATCTAAAAAAAAAAAAAAAAAAAAAACAACTGTTGCCTTTTATTTGAGTTCCTGGTATTTTCAGCTTCTAAAAACATTACCTCAGTTAACTCTCTGTACTAAACTTTTTATGATAGGAATAAAGTTCTTTTTTTTTTACAAATAAAAAAGCATTCTCTCCGGCATAGCGGCCCTGCTATCATATTAAAGGCACCTCCCAGGGTAGAGCTATTCCAGATTAGAGAGAATTTTCATTGGAACCAGAGGCTGGATTGTACTTTTCATTTCCATACGCCACGGCAGACAGGAGCAGCTGGCTGGGATCCTTCAGGAGCAGTGCTGTGCTGTAAGTGGATTGACTGCACTCAGCAATGCAGCAGTTCCCAGTGACCCCATAAACTGCAGCCCAGCGAACACTGACCAGTGCCTGATCTCGTTTAGCACACACTGCGGGTGCTGGTGACTCCCCCTGGCCCCTCAGTCCCCCCAGGGAAGGGCCATGACAAAGGGAGGGAAAAAACAAGCTCACTGCAGGAGCCAGCTCCTCGCAGCAATGACTGTTTTGCTCCTCTAAAACAATTGCTGGGGGGGTTGAAGGCTGAAATCTGCTGTGCCTTAAGCTTGACAATGAGAAGCATTCTGTTGCTTTGCTCCCAGCTCTGCCACCCAGCTGGGACATCAGCACCCCACACGTTCCTCTTCATGCCTCACTGTCCCTCGCCCATCAGCTTTGGGGCTGGGGAGGGTGGCGATGACTCTTTCCGAGCCCTTGTGCCAGCTTCATCACAAAGATCAGGGTGACTCAGTGATGGCGTGGAAAGGTTTGGCTCCTCTGAGGAGACGCTCTTTAAACCCAGCATCCCTGGCCCCAAAATGCTCACAATGAAGTGCTGGTGTCCCACAGCGCTGCCATGGCAAGCGGGGCACAGCCCCCGCGCTCTCCAGCAGCGCCAGGAGTCAGCCCCGCTGCCAAACCCACGCACAGCCTCCTCCCACAGCTCGGAGACACTCGGGGTGCCTTTGTCAGCACAGCACAACAGCAGCATGGATACCCACAGATACTGTCAAGGACAGCAAAGAGCAACCAGCACAGCCAGCCCTGCTCGAAATGCTGCCAGAATATTTATAACCTGAGTGTTCTGCCCAGGGAGCTGCAGCCTAATTTAGGCTCATTTTTCCTGTCTACTTTCCTCTCTCAAACACAGGAGAGTTTTCTATCATTAATCTTCAGACTCTCATACTTCCAGTGTCCTGAACTTGTATTTCTCCTTATAGGCACAAGCTGTGCTCTTACTGCATGGAGCAGCTGACCTGATCACCTTTCCTGACAACACTCACAGCTCCACAGGATCAGGCCCATGGAAAGGAATAAATCATTCCCAGGCATCTGTGCACACACTTGAACAAGGTTAGAAGTGGTTTCACACAAGAGGCTGCCCAGCCCCAGCTGGATGCTCCCATCTTGGTTTCAGAGGGATTTCCAGAATTATTACTACTCGTTCAGTCATTTTCAGCAGACCAGAAGTCGGTCCTGCTCCACACAAGTGATTGTGCTGCTCTTTTCATCCTCCCCAAGCTCAGCCAGTGCAGTTCTGTGCCCTGGCACAGATATTAAACACAAGGGGATTTTAGGAAATTAACTGGCAGCCGTGAGGCTATGGGAAAGGACTTTTCAGCAAAATCAGCACCAGATTTGAAGCAACATTAAAGTCCCGACGGGAGCAGGCACAGGCACGCAGAAGTTCACAGCTCCTATGGGGTTGTTCCACTCAATCAAAGCTACCTCAGCCCCAGGTACCACAAGGTGAGGGACGGAAGGATGCACAGCCTGACCACCCTCTCCTGCCTGTGGCACTCTGCTCAGCCTGGGTCAAGGATGTCCTGAAAATGGCCCCCATCCCTCTGCTACAGCCTCCGACCTTCTGCCTATGTGGCCTCTGTGCCTTTTAAGGCTCAAGTTCCCCTCAGTGGGTTTTTCATGCTCTGTCTTTGCCACGGCCTCTAAAAACGTTGTGTCTGCCTGACCCTAAAAGCTGAGATTGCTGGGCTTCTCCCAGCTTGCCCTTTGAGAGGATCACAGCTCATTTCCTTGGCACAGGAGGGAACATCTTCCTTGCCTTCAGCTAGCGGTGCACATCACACACATGAACAGCAGATTTAGGACTTCGCCAATAATTGATATTCCCCATTATGTGGGAAACATATCTGTTTGAAAGATGCTCTTTTAGATAGATTTTGTGCACTAAACAGAGGTAAGTGGAATGCTGCAGGATGGCATTTTGTGAATTAAAAAAAAAAGGTAGAGTTTACTGACTGAACCTACTGACCCCCACTAGCACTGGAATGGGAAAAATTATCAAAATGTTTTCATTTTGTATTTCAAATTATAACTCAAGCCCAAGTAAAAGTATTAAAAAAAACAGGTATTGAAAAGCCCTCAACACTACCAAGAAAAATCAAGGACTTTTAGTTTTGCTAGCTAGCAAATAATTCAATTACTCACCCAGCACTAACGTGAGGGCAGAGAGCTGGAGCGTTCCCTGCCATCGGCGCGGGGGAGATTTAGGTGGGTAATTCCATTAGCACTCTGGAAGTCCCTTCACATAAATCTTTGTGGCATTAATGAGGAAATGAGGCATCAATAATATAAGAAATTTGGTTCCTTAGCTCCACTTGAGGATCTCAAGCAAGGACATCTCAGGTTTCCCACCTCTGCCAGGCGTGGCTTGTGCATCCCTAAATCTTCACACAGGTTCGGGGTCTGGGCTGCACTGCAGTGGTTTACGGACCTCACAGTGGCCCTGGAAGAAGGGAAATGTAAATAAACCCTTTCAAGCAACAAGCAACACAAGTGCCATTCCCTCAGCATTCACAAATTTGGATGCTCTTAGAAGCCGTGCATGAAATCGCCCAGTAAAAGGGAAGAGAAGGAGTTAAGCGTTCAGGAGTGAGCAGATCTGCAAAGGCACGAAGCTCTCGGCTCCGTAACATCCTCACCGAGTAATTGTGTGCAGGCTCCCGGTGTCGCGGGCATTGTTTCACCTCCTTATCGGCAGCGCACACTGCCGGAGGGCTCCCCCCGGGATGCTCGGGATGTTCGCACACGCAGCCCCGGCAGGATGAAAGCGCTCCCAGCCTCTGCCCATCTTCCTGCACACCCTCTCTGCACGCTTGCACAACGAGCAGCAAAGGAACAGGTTCTGCTTTTAAGTTAGAAAAGCAGCACGGCTGCTGGAGGAAAAAAAAAAAAAAAAGAAAGAAAAAAAAAGGAAAAGGGAAAAAGCTGGCTGCTGTTCCAGTGGTGGGTCTTCCCAGGAAAGCTTGGTCTCTTGGCCTGCTAGACCTAGAGAGAGATAGGAGCTGCCAGAGAAAATACTTCGTGTTTCCCAGCATCTGCTGCCACGTAGTCACACCAAGCTTATTTACAATTGAAATCACAAATTATTCCAAATATTGGTCTTATTTAAAAAAACTGACCTCTCTCCAGTGCCTGAAAGGGTGAATAAAATAGCAACTACCTGAATGACAGACACCTGCTTTCCTGGGATTTCTGAGTGCAAGGCCACAAAGACCACCTCCCATGGGAAGACAGGAGCTCAGCAGACTGCAGGTGAAGGAAAGGACAACAGGACAGCCAGGGCTAATGGGAGGGGACCACAGAACCCTGCACATATTCTCTTCTTCAATACCTGGAAGGATGTTTTTTCCCTAATTGTGAAGGGAAAGGAATTTTGTGGTGGCTAGACGAGTTTTTGGTTCTACAATGCACTCTCTCTTTTTTTTTTTTCTAAGGTACTGGGGGGAGAAAACAGACCAAAATAGCAAGTTTGGTTCTTGTTGTCTTTTCCTTCTGACCTACCAATGCTCCTCACTTACAACTTTCACAATTTCAAATGAACTTCTGATTGTGCTTCAAGCCTTCAGAAGCACATTAAGGGAAGGTACTCCTGGGCACACGGATCACAGATCCAGCACTGTTCTGCTGGGCTGCTCGTTTTAAACTTTGATCCCCTTCTCATTGCGAGATGCAAAGGCAATTAACAAAGGAAAATCTCCCCTCCCAACCGATTTGGAGCTCTTTCCTGCTGGTTGGATACGAGTCCACATCCCAGCCTGGCTGGCACAACTTCCCCCATGTTGTGCTACCATCACTGCACTAAGGCAAGCAACTGGAAGAAAAGTTGGCATGTTGCACTCCTTCTCCACTCAGCTGAGTTTGGAGGGTGGAGACATATTTACGAGTGTTTATTTTTGCTTTTCCAATGCTACTTCTGCTTGGGAAGAAAAGCTTTGCAATAAGCTCAACCTTTGCAAGGGTCCCAGGAGGTGCAACCGAAGCTTTTGTGGTCCATGCTTCCATCTCCTAGCCAGGCCTTTGCACACATGGATTAACACAAGTCCAGCAGCAACTACAGGGCCTTGCCTTCACACAGGAGATGTGCAAGTGCTGTGGCTGCAGCTGTCCTGGCCCCAGCTTGGCTAAAGACTTGGCTAGATCTGGTTTGAGCAGTGCTGTGCCCCTCACCAAACATCCAGAGCTCTGCCAGAGCAGGGGTTGGAGCAGCTCACGCCACCCCAAAAGCCTCCTCTCCCAACACATTTATCCCTCCCAGCTTTACAAACCATTTTTGCAACTATGTTGGCAGCTGGAGAATTTAATTGTGTGTCTCATGATATTGGGTGGTGGTTTTAATGAAACCTGCGGCTCCTGGGGAATGAAGGAATCCCAGGGTTCATATAAAACCAATTAAGCCTTCTAATTGCAGATGCAACCTGAGAACACCCAGCAAGAAAATCCTCAAGGATGGAAATCTGAAGGTAAATAAAAAGACCCTCTTCCTTCCCTGTGCAGTTTTTGTGTAAGAAAACGCTCTCAGGGTTTTCAAACTAATGACATGGGAGGCCTGAGTCACACGCACAAAGCTTCAGTTTAGAAATACTAATATTAATGCAGAACAGGCTGTCAGGGAGAGAAGACAACAATGGCTTTAAGCATTAATAATGGCTTATTTTTATACTAATAATAAGATTAAAGCACTTGGAAGCAGGTAAAACACATACCTTGACAGCAGCCATTGGAAACAGGGTGACACGAGGCAGTTTAACAGCCAGGCAGAATTACCAGTTGCATCCCTTTGACATTGATATATCACCAGGGTGTGAATTCAGTAGGATTCAGGGATTACAGGGCAGCTCTGGAGTATCTGGAATAGCAGAAAAACACACCTGAAGTTTAAATGAAAACTAGAGCACTGTGACTTATGTCAAGTTTAGCTCTGGAAATTAATATCCTACCCTTTCCTAAATCTTGGAGCCTAGGAGTCAGTAAAGAATAAAACCTGCAATATTTATGATTTAATGGGAGAGGGTTTGTCTGTTTTCACAAATCCAGGTGGCTTGCAGAGGAAGGGAATAAGGATGGCCAGAGTCTCATATTCTAACTGTAAATGATGATTCCTTCCCCCCATTGTTTTCTGGTTATTAAATTCAAGTTGAAAAGGCAGTTTTTCTTATGTTTACACACCCACACAGTTAATTGGAAGTAAAAATATGTCTGTTTATGGCCAGGAGTGCTACCCCTGTTTGGGAGAAACAGGTTATTGTGCAAAATACATGTAATTGGTTTCCATAGCCCAAAGCAAATCAGGAATAATTTCTTACAGCAGAAGAGCAGATTTATACTGAAGTGTCCCTTGAAATTTCTCATTCAAAGGCTGATGGCTCTAATGACTGCCTTCAAATTGCTATCAGTAAAAGTCTATGCAAAAATGAAATTCAATGTGCAATTTGGCAAACAGCTGCACGCTCCCAGCCTTCAGCCCCTAATCTAATCTGGGCTCTAATTTCTCTTTGTGTAGATTTGTAATGTACACAGGCTTGATCTTAATAAGGCCATTAGCACAAGGAGATTTGCTCAGGCCCACAAGCGCCTGCAGAAGGAGATCCTGGGTGCAGTGGGCTGGCACGGGGCCAGCCCCATCCCTCAGCAGTGTCATTCAGGCATAAAGGGATACTTGGATTTCCCCCTTCCCGGCAGGTCTCTGGCTGACCCCAGCACAGCCCCAAACCTCAGTCCCAGCTCAGCCCGGCCCATGCCTGGATGGGGGCACTGAGCCAGAGTGGGTGATGCCTAAAGAGGCCAACCTAGAAACAGAGGCTGGACAGGAGTAAGGGAATAAAGGTGGATATTTATTTGAAAGGCCTTCAGAGGCACACCCTGGGCAGGCCAAAGGCTGCACCCAAGATGGACCCCGAGTCACGAGTTCTTCACACTTTTATAGCTTTGGTCCATTTGCATCTCAGCTCAATTTCACCAATTAAACTTAAGCTAATGATGGAATTTCCCCTCAGCTTGCCCCCCTTCTCAAGATGCTGGGTTACACATTTTGGGCCTAGGCCGGGCTGGGTGTCCTTGGAGAGCAGCCTGGAGAGGCTTTGTTCTGTCTGTCTCAGCATGAGAGAGCAGCAGCTCACAGGCTGCAGGACACTGCAGAGTTACACACTGGGAATACGGAATTTGAAATATATAAAAGTTAAAACCTGAGGCATCATGGGGAGCTGCTCCCAAAGCCTGGGAGAGCCTCCCAAAGCAATCAGCATTTTTTCTGCTGCATTCCCTGCTGACCTAGAGCCACCAGGACAGCAGAGCAGGAGTGAGCGAATTCCCTGCTCTTCCATTCTCCCTTCTCCTGCGGCCGAGCCGCCTGCATTCCGCGTGAGGAGCCGCCTCTGATTAAATTGAATCAAATGTCTGTGTTTACGAGACGTTTTGACCGACAAATCATTTTCCCTGTCAGACTGAGATACGACAATGATGGTAACTCAAATTTCTCCAGTCAAATGGCTTTGGAAAGCTTTGCTGCCATTACAGTCCGTGAATGTCAACGGGTTTAGCTAAGTGCAGGCGAAGACTGATGGCAGCACTTTCTGCATCTCCTTTTCCCACCAGAGAGCTCTCTGTAATGCTGGCTGGCAGGACTGCCCCAACAAAGGAGGAAGGAAGACATTGGACATTTTTCTTATGATTTGCGCTGTATTGAATTTATCTTTGCTTTGCCCATTAAAAACAGGTTGCAGAAGATACCCCTATGAGTTAAACACTGAATTAATTTCCTTCCGAAAAGAGAGATCTCCCTGGAATACTGAGGTGTCTAAACAACTGAAATATACTTCCAGAGTGAGTAACAACACTACTTTTAAAAGAAAACTCAAACCAACATCATTAAAAAACATAAAACCCTGTAACAGAATTACAACTCATTGAAGTAAATGAGTGAATGCAAATCCTGACTTTGAGTCTTGTTTATCAGCCAGCTGTTTCTGGGACAGGAGCCCCAAAATTCCTCTGGTACCCTCGTGGGAAAGCCCAGGAGCTTGCCACTGCTGCCACATTTAGCCTGCACCACCCAGAGACAGCTTTGAGCTACATTTTGAAGCCTTGCTTTGCAAACATAAAAGATAGCACTGGCTGGTTTTGCTGTTTGAACCCTTTCATCCATCTTTAAAATGGAGAGAGTGTGGCAGTTCTGTTTAGCATGAAGCAACAAAACAGGTGAGGACAGCTCAGACACTGTGTTGAACTACCATCCATCACTCCCTATCTTTGCCTTCCTGTTTCTGTAAGTGTGGCTGTACTGCCTCCTTCCTTGGCTCCCTCTCTGCTTATTTTCTTTCCAGGGAGATATCATAAAGGAAATCAGGAAAGCAGAAAGGGAGAAAGAAAAAAGGCACAGCACAGAACACTCCTCTGCATGGAAGGAGGAGGAAGATGGAGAAAGAGGAAGAAAACGTGGGAAATAGCACGAGGCTGAATAATGCACTGGGAAAAAAAATACAGCAGCTAGATTTGCTGGGTGAGAGAGAATACAAGAGCAAACTGAAAACTAGCCCCAAAAGAGCAGGCCCTGGCGGAATTTAACGGAAATGTGAACAAACTAAATATTGGTAAAAAAACCATGTAAGTAAAGCAACAGAGTAAACAGGCAGAGCTACAGTGAAAGAACACAGATAATTCTCCGTATTAAAAAAGACAATATTTTTGCTGGAGGAAAGTAGCAAAGACTATTGACAAAAGCAATTTCAGCTGGAAGTCACTGAAACCACTGGAAGCTTTTTCAGTGTCTTAAACAGACTCTGTACCAGACCCTCAGCCCTTCTTGAGCCAATAATTGTGGGATGAACCAGGCATGCAAACAGCCACGGGCTGCTCTTGTGTTGCCTTGAACAATGC
This sequence comes from Pachycephala philippinensis, assembly GCA_013397055.1. Taxonomy (NCBI): domain Eukaryota; kingdom Metazoa; phylum Chordata; class Aves; order Passeriformes; genus Pachycephala; species Pachycephala philippinensis. The sequence goes on along the minus strand of VWZT01008110.1, from coordinate 394,307 downwards.
AAAAATAATCCACAAAGTAGAATTTACGATGCCTCATTCATGCCTAGTAATCACCTGGTTTATCCATGTGAAGAAAACTGGCCCAAACCTACGTTGTATCCAGGAATCTGAGAGTTGGAATCAGTGCCTATATCCAAGCAATAAGACTTGTTGCAAGGATGGAAAACTTTAGAGAAGTCCGGTATCTTGATGCCTAAAGAGGCCAACCTGGAAACAGAGACTGGACAGGAGTAAGGGAATAAAGGTGGATATTTATTTGAAAGGCCTTCAGAGGCACACCCTGGGCAGGCCAAAGGCTGCACCCAAGATGGACCCCGAGTCACGAGTTCTTCACACTTTTATAGCTTTGGGCCATTTGCATCTCAACCCAATTTCACCAATTAAACTTTAGCTAATGATGTAATTTCCCCTCAGCTTGCCCCCCTTCTCAAGATGCTGGGTTACACATTTTGGGCTTAGGACGGGCTGGGTGTCCTTGGAGAGCAGCCTGGAGAGGCTTTGTTCTGTCTGTCTCAGCATGAGAGAGCAGCAGCTCACAGGCTGCAGGACACTGCAGAGTTACACACTGGGAATGCAGAATTTGAAATATATAAAAGTTAAAACCTAAGGCATCAATCTGACAGGGGAGGCACTTTGCTTTTGTTCCCTCTCCAGCACACGTCTGTACAGAACAGGCACCTGAGAGAGGAGATCCTTGGCAGGAGCTGACAGGAGGGTCAGGGACCACTGATCAAAATCTAGGCTTTGGGCAGCTGAAGGACTGGCACTGAGGTGTGCTGGTGAAGGCCAGAAACATGGTGCTCTTTGGTAGCCACCAGTTCGGAAAACATCCCTGCTTTGGTCTAAGTGTGTTAAAGCAAAACCCTTCAGGTGAGTGACCCTCCTCAGGTACCCTCTGTCTAGAGCCAGCAGGAGTTTTCTCTCACCCCATCACAGCACCTGCCCTTATCTGCTGCAAAAAAGGTCTGACACAAGGCAACTTGCTAAACAGAAAGTTTGTGCCAAGGGAGAACCTCAAATCATTCCTACTGCAGACTAAAGAGGGCGAGAGGATTTTCTCCATCTGGGGAATTCACCACTGTATCCTGCTGTTGCAGTTTCCCCCCTTCTAATAATAAGCTGTTATCCCAGAGGCACTACCACCACTGCTATAGTCTTACTTTTCCAAAAGAATTTTAAAAAATCTTCTCTGCTGTAATATTTCACAAACAACAAATGCACTTATGATGATATAGTAAGAAACCCCCCAAGTGCTTCCAGAGCCAGAGAGATTGATAGACTTTGCCATGGTCTGTAGGACCTTAGCCCTCATTAAGGTCAAGCTAAATTACCTTACAAATAATTTAGCCTCTACCCACAGCTCCTTGATTCTGAACTGATAGATTATGCAGCCATTAATCAGCTCCAGGTCTGGCCTTTGCTTTTGACATTCAGAAGGTAAACTTACTCCATGCTGGTCCTCTTATTGAGTTTCTCAGATACATTCATACGCATTAAAAAAAAAGTAAAAATCTCATTCCCTACTAAGCACTGATGATTCCTCATGCTTCATGAAAGATTGAACACACCTTTTAATAAATTTGTTTGTAATGCACCGATTTCATTTTGCCTCCTCCCAAGGAAGCAGATTTCAATTTGATGGGCTGGAAGACACAAGAGATTATTTATGGCTGTACGTCTGGGTCTGTAGTCAGCTGCAGAGCCATAAATTTGGAAGACAGCACAGTAACTGATCTTCAGTTAATTTCCTGGAAAGTCTGAAAACTTTGTTCTGGGTGATCGCTGACAAAGATATAATAACAATAAAATGACCTGAGATGGCCAAACCCAATTTAATAGTTTCCATAAAGATAATTTTTATCAGAGCTCTGTAGGATTTCATTCACCAATCCAATACCACTCCCTACATATAACCAGTGAAAATTCGCTTTCATCCCCTGATCAGATTTGTTTGGCCTGGACTCCTGTAGCTGTGTTTAGCTCTCAGATGCATGTCTTTAATAACAAATACCTTCATATCCAAGGGCTGAATTTCACCCAGAGAGGTTGTTCAGTGAGGTTTCATTTTGAGAGATGATCAAAGGCCATGGCCTTATCACTCAGCTGTGCTCCAGCTCCCCACAGATGGTGGGTATACACTTGAAATAAAGTTCTGACTTTCCATTACTGTCATAAAGCGAGCTATAGAACCACCCTTTCTTCATTTGTCTTAATTAAAAATATATCTTCTGGCTCATGGAAAAAAAAAAAAAGAAAACTCCTATCCATAGGTGATTAATGAACCTGCAGATACAGTCAATAGCCTGCCAGGGCCCTTTCTACCCAAAGCCCTGCTTCATTTGCTGCCCTTCGTATTAACAAATGTTGTGATTTCTACATTAAGCCTAAAGTATCTGGCACAGACACAGAAAGAGAATTTAGGTATTTTCTAAAGGACCAGCTTTCTGAAAGACATATGGAAAAACATTTTATGGATATTTGCTGCAATGGAATAAAGCGTTTTGCATAAAAACTCAAAAAATAGTGTTTCAATTTCTCATTTCTTAGCAAATATTTATCATTCTATTTGACTTCAAAAATCAAAATGCAAGTGAGGCAATATTAATTCCAGCTGTTTCCTCTTCCTATTCATGGGTAATTTTCATAATAATAAGTAAAACATTATCATTTGGTTCTTGCCCCACCCCAATTAGTCTTTTCTTTATTAGACCCAGCTCTAGCCTCATGAGATCCTTATTGTTTTCTAAAAATACATCTCATCCAATTCACAGTGGGGAAAACTTCAAGCTTTTGAAAAGCTAAAACCAGAAGACAAAGGACAATACCAAAACCAGGAGCGAGAAGGAAAAAGCTTGCAGTTCTGTTTTTTATGTTTGTTTGGGTTTGTTGTGGAGTTTTTTGTTTGGTTTTAACTGCCACTCCTGTCATTCCTGGGGAGAACTAGAGGACAGTGCTTGTTTTATGGTCGGGGACTGTTGCACAGCACTGACTGCTTTCATTCTCTTACATCCCTCGACTGCTCAGCAGCTCAAGCACAGCTCAAGCAGCCCTAGAGCTGCGGGTGTGCATTACAGATCTGTACCTCTCTGCCTGCACATATCTCCAAGTGTCTCCTAATCAAAATGCAAGTGGAAGTAGATTTTCGAGACCTTAGCAGGCAGTGTGAGGGACCTCCAGAGGATGTCCACTCTGGTTGGAGAAACTCCATAACCAATAGATTTTTTTAGTTTTGTTTTTAGCACCCAGCAGCACTTTCTGGGATGTCTCTGGCCAGACTATCACAGCTGTTTAGCACCCAAAAGAGTCAGCTGGCCCAGAAGCTCCACTGCTAATTTTAGTGGCTAAATGAGAGCCGACCTCAATCATGTGAGCGAGCTCCTTGGGAAAGGCTAGCCACAAAGCTTTCATCTCAACTCACTGCTCCTCAAGCAAGCGGCAAATGGCTTCTGACATTGTCCTCCTACTTCTGTGCCCTAACATATGCACTCTGCTTATTTATAGAATGTGTGAGCCTCACATCCACCAGACCCAGTCCCTGGGGACCAGCCGCACTTAGTTTTGCGCAGTGTGGCCAATGGTTCTCTGGGGCTCTGAGAGCAAAGGCTTGCTCTGCCCTCCTGCTGCACAGGAGAGGGCAACAGCTCCCAGTTAACCCACATTCAGGAATATTTCTGGAGACAGTAACAACTAACAAGAGTAGGAGGGAAGAAGCTGATGAGCTGGTGAGCTCCAGGCCCACCATGCAGGAAGGGGAGCAGAGGGAAGGTCTCACCGTGGCCGCAGCAGAAACCATCCTCCAGCCACCTCCAGCCACCTCCAGCCACCTCCAGCCACCTCCAGCCTCCTGCCTAATTTAGAAAGGTCTACAACATATTCCTGCCTTGCTCAGGGGCTGGGAGATGCCAGGGCAGAACAGCAGAGCCTATCTCCAAAAGACAGGATATTTAGTGTTGGAAACACAGCCTGAAGTCTTATGTCAAATAAAATTCCACTTGTGCTCAAATAGTAAAAACGCAATAACCACCAAACGAAAACCACAGCCACATCAGAAAACAATTTTGCCCAGCTGGTTTAGTGGAACTAACCAATAATTCAGCAGAAATTTGAGTTTACTATTTACCCATAAACCTATATTTACTGCATTTATTATAAACCTAAGTTTACTGTTAGAAAATAGTGAAAAAACCCGTTTTTTCTTTTAGAGCTACTTGTTAAAATTTCTTCTTGTATTCGATGTGCAGTAACATCAATTATTATAGACAAAACGCATGTGACAATGCACCAGCCTCCATGTAAGGATGGACACACTACTTTTTGCATGTACAAACAATTGAGCTGAGGTCTTCCAACTACAGAGAAGAAAAGCCATCATCATGCAATTATCCCTCCTCATCAGATGTAGGCAGGCAAGAAAATCCCCTCTGTCTAAGGCCACAGTGCATTCTGGTGGGCACTGAGCTCTCAGGCAGCTCAATCATCACATAAATAAGCACTAATTGGCATTCCCAAATGTTTTGCAATTGTATTGCCTGCTGCTGGCGCTCCAAAAGGTATGCCTCTGGAGATATCAGGGAAAAAAAAAAATCATCAAAGATCATTTGCAATTAGATGCAACAAACCCATGCCCAACTGGTTTGCGTGTCAGGGGTAAAAATAGCATCAGCCCAAATGGCAAATGCCTTTTGGTTTGTCAGGAATTGAATGTGTAGCACCAAGCGAGCGGTTATTACAGGCTCTGATCAGCAAAGCAGACAATCATTTGCCTTGTTATCGTGCTGCCTGCCCATGTGAACAGCATCAAACAGCCATTAAAAGGCACCCCGCTCGCCCCCGAAGGGAACACGGGTGGTGAGTATCTGAAAACCTCCTCGTTAACAAGCTAACCTTTGAGTCTGGTGAGAAGGCAAGGAAGCATTTACCAGCCACTCTATCAATAATTATGGAAAGGAAAATCGTAGCTCATTGTCCATGCCAGTGTGGGGAGATAAACAAGGCAGGCCTGGGGTGAGCAGCCCTTCCGCAGCAGCTCCTAGCCATGAGCAACAGCTGCCAAAAAGGCAATTATCCATGGAGCTGCTCCCCTGGGGCTGTTCAATACAGGGATGATGTATGTTTGGAAACTACCCCAAAGCCCTTCTGCTGGTAATAGGAGTCTCTGTGGCACACACCCCCTCAGGGACCCTGAAATACCCTGGTAAACAGCAACCTGAAAGGCCCCGTGCACGGGTGGGCAGTGGTGTCACATGCCAGGGCTGAGGGCTCAAGCACCATGGTTTTTGTTCCCTGGAGCTGTGATATTTCCCCAAGGCCCTTTGAACACGTAGGGATGGGCACCTAGTTTTAAGAAGAAGATAGTAACTAAATTCCCTATTTTTCGTATTTCTCCCTCCTGCGTCACCCAAGAGGACTTAAAAAACTAATCATGCTTCAGCATGCAGCCACACACCTTTGTTACGAGCCTAAATCCTCTTCCCATTTATAGCCTCACTCCATTTTGTCTCCAGCCTCATTGCAAGGAAGGAGGGAGGGCACATCTGAGCCTGCACCAGACTCCCTGGGGGTTGCTACCCTACTCCAGCTCAGCCTTTGCATCAAACCACCAGTTATCTTTTCAATTAATTGTGGGTATCATAGTGGTTGACAGGACAACCTTACTACCAAGGCATAATTTAATATGACTAGACCGTAATCAAAGTGTTAATAGCCTCAAAATTTAATCTGTGCAGAAGTAGGATTTATAAAAGGGAAAGGATAACCAGGGCTCAGATGAATAATGTTAGTTGTAACATTACAGCTAGTTGTAATAGAATAATTAGTTGTGATACCCAGAAATAAAAATTACACTGCTTTGAGTTCCAGGCCGTGTGCCAAAAAGGGGCTGTTAGTCACAGCGATGAGGAGCAGTCACACAGTCCATTATCTCATGAACCGCAAGGCCCAGAAATGAATCCTGCACGTCACAGGAAAATTGAGACTCTGCATTTTCAGCAACACACAGCTTTTCATTTTAGCCCTTAAACCAGATCCTTTCTCACTATTGGAATGACGTGCCTTCCCCTTTGGAGAAAGGTATCCTCAGAAGCCCTCCTGGCTGAGCTTCACTTTTCCTTTGGGCATGGTCCCAACTTCTCCCTCCTGTGGCAGATGAAGCTCACCCCTGGCATCCCCACCCGCTCTCTTCCTCCATCCTCACCAGTTTTGTGGAGGAGACAAAAAAAAAGAGCTCAAACTACATTAAATTTCTGTTTTTCCCTTGTAGGGCAAGGATGCTGGGTGATGGTTTGGCTGCCTCCATCAACAGGTGCTGTGTCCTCGTGGGGTTAGGCAGCCCCTGCTGCTCCCTGGCTCAGTGCTCAGGGCCAAATGCTTCAATCATAGAATGATAGAATTTGTTTGGTTGGAAGGCAGCTTAAAGCTCATCTTGTTCCAACCCCCCTGCCAGGGGCAGGGACACCTTCCACCAGACCAGGTTGCTCAGAGCCCCAGCCAATCTAATCCCCTCTATCTAGCAACACACTTCTAAACCCAAAGCGCAGGAGGCAGCAATAAAGCTGGTGCTCAGCATCATAGTGAGAAAGCAAGAAGCTGTACAAAAGCAAAAAGTGATGTGACCAAAATTCTTTTTGGGTTTTTTTTTTTTCTTTCTAATTATGACAGCATCTGGTTTTTACCATCTCATTGTTACTCATTCACTTGCATGACAGACACAGAAGCAATTCCTTGACCTGCTAGGCATTTTTAAAAAAAATATTTTGAATGACTTCTGTATTATAAAAGTTACCTTAAAACTATTTTCTGCTGTTTAGGTAGTGATAAAAAAATTAAATGCTTTTTCAGGTTGTGCTTATCCATTCCTCCTTCATTTCCTCTGGCATACTTTCTTTTCTTCCTCTCCTTGCAGTGACAAAAAGAAACAAAAGTGGACCCGTGAAGGAGGAAAACTGGTAAAGAAAAGATAACTCTGTCTAGAGAAAACAGGCAGGAAAAAGAGAATAGAAGTTGGGATTTTTTTTTGAAGGGAAATCACCTGGGATTGAAACAACTGAAACTTTTGTCTCCTTCTCACACACACACATCCCCTCACCCCTTTTTCTTCCTGGTCCTGGCTGACTTGCACCTCCTGGCAGGCACGTAGGTGCTTGTTTTGCTGTCGCTCCTCAGGATGGAGGCACCAGAAACGATGTTCCCAGGAGATGTTTTGTGTAGGGATAAAATGAGAAGCAAAGCTGTGCTCCACTGGCCCTTGCCTCGCACACACAATCTGCTGCAGCCCTGCTCCTGCCCCGTCCTCCCGGTGTTATATATCGGGAAATACACCACTTAACACATCTGGGGAAGTGCTTCCCCACACGGGCACGGGAGCCCAGGCTCAGAGGCAATTAAACACTGCCGGCTGCATGTGCTCACACCCCTACCTTTTGTGGCTGGTGCTAAACAAATGCTGCACTGAGCCAACAAATCTTACAATGGCCTCATTTTTCCAGCAATGATGCCTCAGGCAAGGCCTGCGTGGCCCAGAAAGGAAAAAGGTTAACTTTTTCTGGAATTCCCTGAACCTGCTTATCTGCTTCTTCTCCCTAAACATCTCCTAGTTTCAGACACCTGTTATAATATATCTGTTTGTCTTGTGGTGGTTCCTGGAGTCTGTCAGCAACCCAAGCAATTAGTATTGTCAGCAAATCATTCATTAACTGAACTATTCAGTTTCAGCTAACTTAAAACTAATTGTGTATTTAATTCCTATCTAGCAAGATCAAATCAATCAAAAAAAAGAGACCATGGGTAAATATCAAAGATCAATAGGTAATAAATTAAAACCTTAATTAAAGCCTTATCTGAATGCTAACAAAAAAACCCAAAGTAAAGCAGAGGAGATTATTTCATATCAGGTCATTCTGATTATCCTCCTGCTGTCTCCCCACTTCAACCCTGGTGTTACTCAAATACTTGGTGAAAAGGCTGGAGTAGATTTTTGGCATCATGAGAGAACCTCTCTCCCTCCCCACCTGGCAGAGACCCCACGCAGGCAGTTCAATGCCACTTCGAGGGTGAAGAGTGACCTCACAGAAATGGTATTTTCCTGCACATTCTCCCCTGGGAATTGGGAGCTGCAGCTACTGACCTTACTGGCAAGGAGACAATTTCACTGCTGGCTGCTGTTGTTTGTGCAGAAGCATGGAGCTATTAAAGAGGGAGCAGGAGCTTGTTCCCTCCTGTGTGTCATCAGCAGAGGTAAATAACGTCTCTGCATCTCTGCTGTGCAAGCCAGAGAGTAATTAGGGGGATCTGCACAGGCCTTTGCCTTGATGAGCTGATTATCTGCTCCTGCCCTTGAAGGTTCAGGCCCCGTGTTGTCCCCAGTCCCTGCGTGGCTTTGGCACTGTCGGGCCAACAAGAACGTGAGACAAGGAAAGCAAAAGCACTACAGCTGATTTTAAACTGTGCTCAGGTACACAACCTTCAACTAAATCAAGGCCAAACAGATACATCAATAAGTTAAGCTCTATTGAGGTCAAGAAAGAAAAAGAAAAAAACCCCAAACCAATAAATCAGTCTTATCAGATCGATACACCTGATCTTGGTGAGATCCATGGGGCAGGTTTTGTTGGCAGGGAAGATCACGGGCTCAGCCTGGAGGTCTGCAAACACCACCGACTCCAGAATGCTGCCAAGAAACCTGAACCAGCAGAACTACCTGCCCAAGAGATGGCAGCCAGGCTCTGCTGCCCTGCCCACAGGCACCGAGATAACACACCAGTAACAAGGAGGAGACCTTGGTAGGGAGTGTAGACAGGAATGGGATGGATGTCAGAAATTCCTGTTAACTTTCCTACCCTCCTGCTCCCTTGCCCTACACCCTATTTATGCCATCACCTGCCAGTCACTTTCCTCTGGCCATTCCTCTCACCCAATGGCTCCTTTCCCCACCCAAATTCTATTTTCTGCATTAGCTCCTTCCTACACTAGTCACCACAAAGGTGCCTTGGTGCAGTGCTGAGTCTGCACAGAGGAGATGGCAACCCTAAATGTAAGTTTCTCTAAACTGAAAATTAATCTTTACATCCAAATAATGAGTTGGACCCCTCGCAACACACATGCATTGGTGGGATCTGCTGCCCTGTGCTCTTCAACCAGTGCAAGTAAGTATCAGCTTGGTTACAGCAACTAGACTGCTCCAAAAAAATAAACAAACCCACCCCAGACAATTTACTGTATAGCTTCTGATTTAGTATTAATCTCTAAGTCAGCAGAATATTTTTGGAAAAAATAAAAACAAGTGACCTACCTACAAGTACGGTACAATGAGAACTTTCACCATGCTGAAGTGTGCACTGGGCCCAGCTTTCCTGTCGATGCCATTTTTCTCCCAGAGCCGGGGAGGACACACAGGAATCTCTCTGATCAGAGCTGGCTGTGAGGCCACAAGTAGGTGGCACCTGCACAGGAGATTGAGGAGCCTCTGAGCCTTCATCACCAAGGATGGTGTAGGAGTACCACAGCTTGACTTGGACTGAGACTGTCAGACAGCAGCTTTGGCTCCAGGCACCCACCTGATTCTCTGTTTCTGCTGCATGTGCAGTGGTAATTATTAAAAACCTGCCTTTCACACTGAGCTGTGCAGGAGCTGCTGGAGGAAATGCAGACTGCTGCAGCCTCTGGGTTGGAAAGTGTCATATGGATTACCTGATGTGCCACCTCTGTCCTGACCCCATCCTCTGCTTTTGGCACTAACGATAAGACAAGCAATTTTATTTCATCCACGTGCATGAGATATCCCAGCTCTTTGAGCATCGCCTGCACTTTCCTGTTGGCATACACATGGGGCAAACACAGTTTGCAGTATAAATATGTGGCACCATTTGCAGTAATCATGCATGGGCAAGAGCTCCACAAACGGCTCGCCCGTCCTTCAGAGAGGCNGCCAATTATCGCCGCGATACATACAAACACGGAGCACCAGATGTCAGAGTCCAAAAGTCCAGCATAGAGCAGGGTGGCAGCAGGCAGGTGGTGGCAAGCTGTGGCAGAGAAGGGTGGCAGGCATCAAGCTCCCATGATCCTGCAGCACAACCTTTTATACCCATCTCCTAGGCCACTCACATGCCTCTTGTTACAGGAATCAGCACATCTGCATCCCATGCTGGTTTTCTTCCTTCCCAGGGATACAACTGTAAGCTATCAAGGCCAAAGCTGCCTGCAGCCCACTCTTGTATCCCCACACTTTCCCCCTCCAGATCCTGGATCTGATGCTTCTCACCAAGCCACCCTGCAGCCAAACAGGAGGCAGCCCTATGCAGGCCTCCCTTTTTTGATGCTGCTTCCCACTGCACTGGGCTGGACACCTCCAGCAGAGCCAAGGAAGAAGGGCAGAGGCATCATCAGCATCTTCTCCACATCTGTCCCACTGCCCAGCTCTCAGCTGCAGGTGAGGCTGAAGCCCAAAGACCTAATGAAGCAGAGAAGAACAGCTACACTCCTGACATAAGAGGCATGCCAAGCTTTCATCTTCTGAGAGGTTAAAAATAAACAGTTTAGCTTTCAGCAAAGTGGTCTGATTAGAGGCAAAGAAAACTACACTGATTTCCATGGAAATGGAATATTTTGTTGCTGCTACTTGATCTTGTTGAAACGTATTAAGAACACAAAAGAGTGCAATTTCAATATCTGGAGAGTGGTAGTATACTTTAAAAATTTAAATTAAATTGATTTCTGTTAAAAGAAAGCCAGCTGATTTTAGTTTCTTAATTACTTCATTACCACTGCAAATAGAGCATGTTCTTATAAGCTTATAGAAGGATATTATAGAAATACAGAAACAGCTGCAACCCGCAACAGAAGAGACACAGACATAGGCAATATCTGTACATAAAAATCAGAGACTTAAAGATCCTCTAAGGTCCTCTATCTCTTCTCTAAAACCAGCAAAGAATTGTTCTTTAACTCGTAAGTCTTTCTAAATTTAAGCCCATTACAAAACAGATCCTAGTTTCTATGGAAGAAGAATCAATCCCTAAATTTTGTTTGCTTTTTTTAAAGTGTAGGAACACTTCCTAAGAGTGAGACCTGCCTACACATGCTCTGGAAGCAAAATAACACAATTAGTTTGAGTTCTCATCTCATTACTGCAGCAGGTATCTCCGTGGGGAGGTTTCCTCAGAATGAGCTGCGTCCTATTTCAGTTTAACCCAGATAGTAACAAAATAATCACTCAAAATGGGGCAGCGCTGCCGTGACCTTCCCTGTGATAAATACTAAATACAGGTGTGAAGGAAAGGCTGCTTCACTGACACAGTTGTTCTCTTTGTAGACGTGCCCCAGGGTAGGACCACCTCCATCATTTCCACACTCACCCCTGGGATGTTGCCACAGCACGGCCCAACTGAAATTTCCTATCAAACAAATGTTAAAAATATCCAAAATCTTTGTTCTTAGCTAAAATAACACATTGTGATGGTAACACGGAAAAAAAAAGAATTCCTTTTCTTCTTCCATTTCCTCAAAGTGAAATTTCAACAGAAACAATAAACCCCTTAGGTTTTCATTTTGACAGTGTGACATTTTTTTGACATAAATTTTATATTATTGTAATTTCAGGTGACAGAGCAACTTGAGCTTCTAACCAAAAGGCTGCTGTATTTTTTATCTGTGTATTATGTTTTCCCACATGCTTGCAACTGGCATGTGCTCTCCTTCCAGCAGCGATGAGCCAGGAAAGAAAGCAGAGCCAGGAAAGATTTGCCCACAAACCACCACAGCCCTGACGGAGGACAGATTTCCACTGCTGACAGGTCACATTAGGTCTTGGTCAGTAGAAATATCATTGATACTGTTGCTCAAGGGGATCTTGCCTTGCCTTTTCTTTTTTCTTTTCCTCATGAAATCAGTCCTGCAGTTTCCCTTGCATTATGCTCAAGACCCTGTTTGGCTAAGGCTTCCTGTACATTTAATATGCAAGATTGCCCATGGATACGTTAAGGAGTGGATCCACAGGAGAGGCAGCTGCTGAAATACCTAATTTCCGGTGCCTGCTAATTTTCATAGCCCCGGTGAAGGTGTTGGAGCTCTTTATTGAAGGTACAGGGAAAGAAACACTGCTGAGAAGAGTAAATCCCATTCCTGGATGTAATTAGGTGGCTGTGGCTCATGAGAAAACAGAGTCTATTAACAGAGGAGCCTGGTGAATACAGGTGATGGGGGAATTGTTGGAAAACAACGACCTGGGTAAGGGTGTAGGTACCCCATTATGGCCATTACACAATTCCTCCTTTTTTGCTGTTTCTCTTTTGCTTACAGACACCTTTTTTTGCCATTTCCTGATTCTCTCTTCTCAAATAGGTGAATAGTACAGTTTGATAGGCTGGGTCAGCTAAAAGCTCCTCAGTGTTTGGTACTTGCAGCCACACAGATTTGCTGTGCAGACTTAATTGTAGTAAGGACTGGCTTAAGAGCAGCAGATCAATGCCTTGGAGAGTTGTTAGGGTGAAATACAGAGACCTCATCCACAGATGAAAGGAAGAACACCACCAATAATGACAGAAAAGGCACTCATCAGCTATATTTTCACTCATTGTGCTGCACCCAGCAAAAAAAAAAAAAAAACAACTGGTGTATTCAGTTCACCACTTTAGTAATTTTGCTTTTAACAATATCTGACTCTGTATTCAATCAGCAGACCCTATTACATGAAGCATTTTTTCGGACACCCGGTGGTTTTGCCTGCATACACAGCCTTCTGTTCGTGGCCAAATACATTTCTGCTTCACTGCCTGCAGGCAGATCACCTGAGGAGAGCAGAGCAGAGCCTGCCAGCCCCACACTTCCCCAGACAAAGCATTAGCTATGCATCAGCAAATTTTATATACAGACCTTCTTCAGAGATCCCTTTCCCCCTGTATCACCTGTACAGACGTGCTGCATTTCACCTGCCTGGCCTGGCACTGCCCACTTGGTGCAGCTCTGTGTGTTGGTGGTTCCTGGGCAGCTTTTACGTTTCACACTTCCCATCCAGCTGAAGGGCACAGCCATTTGCATGGTGCTAAACAGGATCCTCCTTGCAAATTTAAACAGGTAGTGGGGAAAATTGTCATGAGGTTCTTAGGCATAACCCCCAGCACACACGGACAGATTAACCAGCAAACCACTGCTTTGCCATGTTGGTTTTTTAAAAAAAGCTAAAACCCTTTTGAAATAAGCCTGTGCTTATTTCTTCTGAAGTAATGATAATTGATTCGGACCTTTCTGAAATGAATTTGAGCTCAATAAAAGTCATGGCCTAGGGAAGAGCTGTGCCTTGACTCTGCAGAGGAATCCAGCTTGCTTAGGAGCCTGTGACAGCCACGGCTCTGCAGGTGGGAGGTTAATTTCCAACAGCCTGATGCAGCAATAAAGCAATAAATACAAAATCCTCCTCAGACCTTTCAGGCACCAGCACTTGAGAAGCACTGAGAACAGATAAGCACCCTTCTTTTAACAGAAATCTCAAATCCCACTGGTTTGCCCAAATCAGACTCAGGATTTGACTAGAGTTATGTGTAAGACAGAGCTATTGATGTATTTATTTAGTGTAGCTGGGGGCCAGCAGGCTGTGGTTCAAAGTGGGGCACAGGTGTCGGGGGTGGTCATTCATGGTCAGTCACAGTCAGGGTCCCATGGAGGGGACAGTTTGCAGCTGCCCTACTCCTTCCTACCCCTGAGGCAGGAAGGGGCTGAGCAGTGGGTGATTCTCCTGGGACACTGGCTTTCCCTGCCTTTTCTCCAAGCATTAGAGAGGCAGGAGGAAAAGGGCTTCTCTTAAATGGAGAACAACGTGTGTCCCTTTTAGCTGACTCTTTCAAAAGCAGGAGCAAACTTGGCTTCCTATTTCTAACCATTCTCATAGAAGGCGAGCTACAAATAAGTAGTATTTAGGTCAGCAGAATCACATTTATAAGCCATAAATCAAATCCAGCAGACCTTGAACACTTATTTGTAGTTTATAGACCACAACTTTGAACATCCCGTGAATCCCGATGCCGAACTGCTGGATTTTGTTTCCATGGCATTTAGGAGGCAAATCAACAAACTCCAGCAGCCCCGGAGGGGTCTGTCATCTGCCATGGTGACGTGCAGTGTGCTGACACATTCAACAGCAAAGAGCACATGCAGCATTTTGTTCTCAAAATCCCAGCTTTTTGTCAAATAAAACTGTGTTGAGCAGATGATAGCACCGAGCTGCTGCTGCATTCCCTGTGTGCAGGACTCCTGGTCTCCTGCGTGTAAGATGGGCTTTGTGTCTTACATCCCTGAGTTGTGTCCTCATTACACAGAGGCATGTCACTGTCTGTATTGCCCCTCCCTTTGAATCCCTCAGTTCTCTCATATGTGCCACTCATGGAGTCTGGTGAGTATCTTTCCAGTTAGGGCAAAGAATTCCCCTTCCTGCACCTCATCAAGTTCTCAAAATAGAAAGAAAATTAGTTTCTACATGACTCCAAAGTAGTCCCCGTGTGTGGGATATAGCAATTCCCATGAAAAAAAGAATGAGAAACTGGTCGTGTTCCCTTAAAGGGAGGTGGAATGTTTGTCCTTTGGTTGACAGAGGAAGAGATGAATGTATTTGAAACACCTTACTGGCATATCCACTAAAATACACTTTCCAAAGGAGTCCACCAATATACAAGTGCTCACACTCAGGAACAAATAGTACTCAAAAACAGCACTGTGCTCACATCCATCACATTTGGCACAGTCAACAGGCACTAGAGCTGCTCCCATTTGAAGGCAAACATGACCTGTAGATCTCTCCCTTTCACATTGTTTCCCCTTCTGCACAGCACTGTTTATGTCTGGGTTCCTCTCAGTGAAGGCTCTTGGCGGCTTAAAGAGAACAGTAATTGCTACTTCAGTGGTAGAGGGGGAAATAAAGGGGCACCCTGCCTCTTGTTTGCACAATTCTCTCCCTTTAAATGGAATGATGAGATTGGATGAATTTCTGCCTTTGAAGGACAGGAGCTGTGAGCTGAGGCAGTGAAGCTGTGCTGACGTACCTGTGTGAGCCACCTCCAGCCCTCCTTCACTGCTGGTTTTCCATGGATCATGTCACTGCTGGCCGCTCCGTGTGGCAAAGGAACACAGTTTTGGAGGGTTCCCTCCATCACTAAAGCAGCAGCTCCTTGATTTTCCAGCTGTTTACTGTAACAGGGAAGGACAGGGCTGACTCTCACAAAGTCTCACAGGAGAGCTTTCCGGTGTCTGCCTGACGATCAAAAGAGGGATTTGTAGCTGCCTGGGGTTTATGAGGATCCTGGGCTGTGGTGACAAGCAGCCTGGCTGAGATACAGATAAGAGAAATGTGCTTGTTTAGCCACCTGTGACTTGAAAGATCTCAGCCTGTTGAGAAAAGGCAAGTGCACATCCAGCACTCCTCCAGGCAGGGGCAAGATCCACTTCAGAAGCACATGGGAAAGAAGAAAGTTTTGTTCTTGGGAGGTACCTGGAAATTTTACAAAGCTTCCCTGCTCTACACTGCCTAAAATATTCATGACACACGTGGAGATCAAGTAACAGAGACTCCATGGGATATGGAGACACGGAGATCACAGGTGATACCCCGGTGTCAGACAGGGCAGGCAGAGGAAAAACCACTGAGAACTCCACATCCCCTCCAAATGAAAACGGGCAGTCCTTGCAGCCATTTCTATGCTGAAATGCACCAGTGGGGTCAGAAAGCATGAGCCTGTCCAGGGACCCTTTCCTCCACACCCATCTCACCAGCATCTTTAAAAGAATGGGGAAAAAGAAAACAAAGAAGCAAAAATAAAAGCCCTGCTATGCTCTGTGGGATAACATCCAGGATTATAGTAAAATGGCCCAACTGCAGGTGGTAATTAAAAAAAAGGACAATAACCCCCCCCCTTTTCCTGTAAGCCTGCTTGTGGCTCACCAGCCAGGGAGCTACAGAGGTTTGGGAGGGCAGAAAGTGATCCCCCATGAAGTCACTGCACCTGCCTTCTTGGAAGAGAAGAGTGGATTTTTATCACATAGAGAGAGAGGTAATTTTCTCTTCCCATCATGCGGAATGTAAGTTCTTGCCTTAATAAATTACTGCTCTTCCTGATAACACATCCAGTAGAAGTTGCACTGGATCTTTCACTGACAGTTTCAGGTCAAAGTTGTCTCACTAAGTTTCTGCTCTGGAAAATCAGCAAAGAAGGCACCAGACTCTCAAAGGAAGGTTCCTGGGAGTCCTGCGTCCCTCACAGGGCAGCTGGAAAATTTGGCTTGGCAAAGCTATATTTTTAGGCATTGCAGATAATCCTGCTGAGCTGTGGTTGAGGCTGCAGTTAAGGGGGGCTGGTGGAATGTGAGAGCAGGTTGTGGGGCGCACCCTGAAATACCAACCCTGCTGTCTGTCATTGCATAAGCAGCTTCTCAAAAGCATGGGGAGACAGAGCCCAGGAAATTTGCTGTCTGAGGTTATGGAGATAGTAGGTATTTTCAGAAATCAGCACCACTGCCAGAAAATAGGGTGGAAAAACTCCCCCATGGAAACTAGAGGAGGCAAAGTCAGGAATGCTGGGATGGCGAGAAAATAGAGTGATGAGAAACACGGATAAATGGTAGGGAAAGACTCCTTTCATAAAACAATCTGCTGTGGGAAACGTGAAAATTAAGTTGGCTCTTAGAAATGAGGAATCCCACCCAAAGCTGCTTTTCTGGGGAAGGGGATTATCTTGGCTTTGGTTCCCGACCGTTTTTAAACACACAGCGAATTTAATTAAGCGTTGCTACTTTCCTAATTGTTGAGGCTATTCTCAGAGGCTCCCAAGACTTTCCAGGCTCTGCAGCATTGGTCTGGAGTAGGGATTGCTCAATTGGCAGCAAGATATGGCAAGCAGTGAGATCTGGGACTCAGTGCCCTGGTCAAATAGGAATTCTGTCAGTTTTTGAAACACTGACGTGAATCTGCTGAGATGGAGCCAGACAAGGGATTTATTTTACCTGTTCTGTTCCTGCAGATTCACCTGGATTTTTCCAGAGGATATAAACACAGTCTTTGCTTGCTCTGTACCACAAGCCCTCCTGCAGTGCTGTTTTGTGCTCTGCTCTGCAGGAACCACATTTTACAGGCTACGTGAAATTACATCTCAACCTAGAAGTGGGAGGGTACACTCAGCCAGCTCATAGGCTAACAACTTTCAGCTCCTCCGATGGAAGAAACCCCTGTACCAGTAACTAAAACTAGCCTGGCCCCATCTGTAGGTATACAGTCTGTTCAGAATCCCAAAACCTTGTGTTTGGGGCACCACTTCTCTCTTCCTGGGGCTTAGAGTTGTGCATCTCAATACATAAAAGGCATCTGATTTTTCACAGGTGTGACTTCAAATTGTAAAAAAAGCTGAGGGTAAGTGCTCAGTGCTTCCAGGGCTTGTTAAAACAGTCCAGCCTTGAAATTACATAAAGAAGGGGAAACAAAGACAATTAAATCCCCCTTTAGCTTCATTGTAAGCTTTTGCATTTTTCTACTCAGAAGTTCAGTCAAGCGAGCAATGCAAAACAACCACAGATCTGAGCAAATAATACAATATTCCTGTGGCAAGAGGCAAACCTTACCCTCCCTCCCCTGCTCCCCAGCTTTGACTGCACTTCTGACTCCCAGACATTTAATTTTTCAACAGAATACTCAACTTCTGGACTCCTCATAGGAAACAAAATATTCATGTCAGGGATTTCATGGCATCTGGTGCCTTCTGCCACAGCACTAACTCTCCTTGGGCAGTGCATTGCCTGGGAACAAGGCTGAGCAGGGAGATGCCACACGACCAACGGGGGTAAGCAGGCTGCTCCTGGCCCAGGCACCCAGTGCCACCCTGCCTGGAGGGGCTGCTACCCAAAAGCACCCAAAAGCAAGCTCGGAGCAGTGCTTGGGATTTGTCTGCCAGCTGATGCTCACGTCTAACATCTGTCTCAGAGGCGTGTGCCTCAGCCAGGTGGGGCTGGGGGATGGCACAGGACTGCCTCTGCATCCTCACCCTGCACCCCTGGCACTGCAGGAACACCGACACCGCCCACCAGCACCAGTGCCAGCTCTCTGACTTTAATACACCCTCACTAGCGGGGATCTTTATTTTTGTGAGCCTTTGCTGAGCCCTCCTCCTCCTCCTTATTCCTCCAAAACGACCCAACAACCCGAAGCAAGCGTTTGGAATTGAAATTTCTGCTGGAACAGTAGACTTGCTACAAGATAAACACTGAGGGATGGAGAGTGTTAGACAGCTACAGGCATCACTGCAAGCCCTTCTGATAACAACAGATTCAGACCAGTGTATCGTGTCTTGCACACGTGTCTGTATTAATAGCTTGGATCTCTTCTGGGATTTGGCAGAGATCTAAAGTTGTATTAATGTCTTTTTCTTGCCTCCTCGATAAAAAAAAACCAACACAACTACCTTTAAAGTGAGGTCCTAAGCTGTCATGAGTTCTTACTAGACATGCTGTAATTGCTATTCCAAAAAGAGCAAAGTGCAGAGACAACAACTGCAGAAATAGAAAAGTGAAGCTGTTCTGGAGATTTAAAGCAACAAATACCTGTGTTATGTTCTCTCCCTTCCAGATGGCTCGTGTCTGAATGGCTTTCTGCTACCATTCTTTTTTAAATTTTCTTTTTTGATCTGACCAACTTAATGATTTTTTTTATGGCATGACGTGATGAAATCTGAACTGACGTTACATTTCACTAATGTACAGCTCCCTTGAGCCACTATCAATTTTGTCTGTGATGGCTTTGCAAGGGCAGAGGTCAGCTGAGGCGCTCTCCCCTTAGCTCTGTCACAACCTCTTGAGTTTCCAGGACACTCATAAATAAATCAGACATTCACATTTCAAGCAGGGAGTCAGATTCTGAAGAGTATCTCCTGACCCATAAAAAGCAATTTTTACTTGAATGATACTTCAATCAAAACTGATCAAGGATGACCTGACCTGCTCCTTGAATATGAGTAGATAGAAAATCTGTCGAGGGTGCAGGTTTCTCAGAGTCTGAATGCCCTGCAGTCTGTACTTGTGGCTCCTTCAGCCATTGCTCCTGCCATCAGATTCCTTGGCGAGGATGTGCTTCCCAGAGCCCACCCAGGCTCAGAGCCCTCCCAGGGGCACTTCTAGCACTAATTTAGAAATCAATGTTACCACAGGACCAGGCTACAGCTCCTCAGCAGCTGAAAGCAGCTTCCCTGGGAGGATGTCAGCCCAGGACCAAAACCCACAAATAAACTTCTCTAAGTTGTTTGGATGAATACAGTTTATCAGTGTCCCAATTTGGAATTGCTTACTGTTGTACTAGGTAGAAAAACCTCCTGTTTTACAAATACAGGACAGACTAATCTGTGAAAATTTTCTCTCTCCTTCCCTCACTGTCCCCCCAATGAGACACAGAAGGTGGGGTGTAGCACACTCCACCTTGAAGTGCCATGGCCTTCCCAGAAAAATGCTCAGAAAAACTCCTGTGGGAACAGCTGGGATGAAAACATTTCCCCTTCCCTCCACCTCCAAGTTGGAGAAATTTAAAATAACAAAATTAAGTCCTTGAGAGTTGGGAGAAAACCGTACCGGTAAAGTCTGCATTTTCTTGGTTTCTTCCCTCCTCCTCTGTAATTACTCAGCTCTAAAATGTCATGGAAACAACTTTTTTTGTCCCTTTTTTCCCTTTTTTCACAGCCATACTTACTAGGTAATACTTCAGCTTCAAAGGTCTTATCTTACAAATAAGAATGGAGCAGCGGGACTGACCTTGACCTTAAGCTTAAACGATCCTAAATTTAAATGCCAGATCTCTAAGAGGCCCAAACCACATCACTCAGGCTCTGGGAAGTTAAAAGGAAAAACCAGAAACTTTCTACTTATCTTGAAAACTGTGAGGATTAAGATACTACGGATTATGAGTTTCTCAGTTCTTCAGTAATGTCTTCCTTCATCAGCAAGATCTGGCAAGATTAGGTGATTAATTTAGTTGCTGATGTGAGAAATGTTCGAGTTCAGAGGATTTTTCTTGTCCTTACCTGAACTCTCCCTGAAGAGGAATTTTTCAACTGAGTAACGATTCACTCAATACCAAGTTATGGGTCTCAAGGGAAGGATATTTAGAGTTTTAATTCTCAACAGTCACATCTAATTCCTCAGTGAAAGATGCCATGACACCAAAAGAATGAAATTGGTTACTTAGATGGAAAACAAGCTTAAAGTCTGTCATAAAGAACAGCTAAAAGAAGGTGGTTAAAGGGCCAACATAAAAGAAAAATAAGGTAGATACATAAAGTAGAAACAAACCCAGCAGCCGAGAAAAGGGAAGGAAAAAAACCCCATAAAGTCACGGATCTGGGGGATTCATTTCTCTGATAGATTTTCCATTGAATTTTGGGTCAGATGGCTTGCATCAGGCTTGTTTCTCTCGATCCCTGAGAGAATCCTTGGGTTATAGGGCTGGGTAATGACCTCCAGCCCCCGGGAGGCTTCAGCACAGCCACCAGAGCCCTCCTTGGGGAAGCACCACGGTTTCCATCACCAGCTTGACTGGTTCCAATCTGCAGGGCTCACTTAAAACCAGAGATGTGGAACCTCTCGGGGCTTCTTAACAGCCTCTTCCAAACCCCAGCGTTGTTCAGCTTGAGGACACTTTCTTTATGGGATTTTTTAATGGAATTTCCCATGGAAAGTCTAATTGCAGGTAACGCCCTGAAAGCCACGGAGGAAGTTTGAAACCACAAAATATCTTTCTCCCATGCCATGATTGAGCATCTGCACTGAGCAGGAAACTAATGGTCCTTCTTGAGTAATAGCTTCTCTGGAGGGGAAGTAATTAGTCATACTCTCTAATATTGCAACTATAACTTTGATAAGAAATTGAATATAGAAATACTGCTCCAGAGCAGTTCCTTGTAATATCCCAAGACGCTGAACTGGCTCGGGGTGTTTCTCAGCTTTTTAGCCTGTGTGTAAAGGATGAGCCACCTGCAGATGCCACCAAGCAGGCAGCAGCTACTTTCCTGTATGGCTGACAGTGCTCTGTGGGACAGAGAGGGACCAGAGAGAGGTGGCCACTTTCCACATGCACCCACACCCCTGCTGCTGCTCCCTTCTCCAGCATTGTTCACAACACCTTTTCCAAGCACATTCCTGGAAAACACCTCCAAATGAATTTGACCTGATGCAGGTGAAATTTCTGCAAGTACCTCTGTGATGTTGGGAGGCCAGCACTAATTTTCAGAACAGATTTGGGCTGGCATCTGAGGGCATATTTGGGTGCCAAACACCCATTTGGTGGCAGGATCTTGGTGCCTGAGGCTGTGAGCACAGCGATGGCCCCAGGTGCTCCCAAGGCTCCAGAGGATGCCAGACGTGGGCCCACTGTCACTGTGGAGTTCTCAGCAGGCACAGTGGCACAGCTGATCTCAGAAGAAGCCCTGGGCCCTCTTGCATTATTCCCCTCTGAATGAGACTTCCACCCAATCCCAAATGCTTGCTCAGCAAAGATGAATCATGCTCCCATTCCTTCTCTATTGTTGCAGAGCTCATTTTCCCTATTGTTCTTCTGTAGATTAGGGTAATTCATTCAGAAATGAAATTCAGCCCTATACAATGGCCTTGGCAAACCTAAATGCTGTTGAAGAGAGCATGGGGGATGACAATCCTTCTAAAAAGAGGGAATTTCACTGTAACTCCTTTTGGCCAAGTTTCATAATTCATGTTCAACGGAGCTCTTTAGAAATACAGTCTCTGTGCTTTACTCCACCTTAATTATAAAAAAAAATATGCAAACCTTTTTATTTATTGCCTCCTTTTCCTTGCTTATTTTTCTCCAATTGTTAATAATTTTAATTAACACCAGAATTTCTCAGCAGCACATCATCTCCTTTTCCATTACAAGTGTTAATTGCAGACTGAAATAAAAGGTGAAGAAGAAATTGAGGCAAACATCAAAAGAAGCTCAACACTGTTGGATGTGCAGAAGAACAATTACTTGCACAGTTGTTTTAGTAGGGCTTTGGTTGATTAATAGGAAAGCTTTAAACCCACTTTTGTATATCCTCCTACCTCTATGTATTTTTTAAACAATATATACACATCAAGCTCTTTTCTTCTTTTCCAAAGAAATACGTTTTACTGAGATGCATCTTGTTCAGAACAGCTCACAGACCTGAAGCACGCTCAGAACCTAAGATCTCACCTACATTTTTATTTCCAGTACTGATTTTGAAAGATTTTATCTGTAAGTGGTACTATTCATACCAAATACTGAGGGCTTCTAAAGTCTTGACCTATCGAAGGTCATTTATCTCCATGTACAGATACATATCCATTGTATGTCCCTATGGGCACAGCAACACTTTCCACCAAAACAAAGGGCACCTTGGGTAACAAAATGAGTCACCTGGTGCCTCGAAAGGCCAGCTGTAGCATCCAACCCTATTTCCCAGCAATTTAGAATCAAAGGATGGTTTGTGTTGGGAGAGACCTCAAAGATAACAGGTTCAATCCCCTGCCATGGGCAGGACACCTTCCACTGCATCAGGTTGCTCAGAGCCCTGTCCAACCTGGCCTTCCACACCACTTAGTCCGAGGTCAACAGAAGCAGGCAAACAATTTGGCAAAACGAAAATCCCTGAGGCTTCCCAGGGCACAGGGAGGCTGTAGGTAGGTGTTCCACAACAAAGAGCAGGCATCTGAGCACTCAGTGCAGGGACAAGGTGGTCCCCAGGGCTGAGGAGAAAGGGCAAGGGCAGCTCTGGTGCTGTGTTCTGCCCAGGGATTGAACAGCTGCACTCCCTGAAAGCTTCACCAGCAAGGAGGAGGAGGAGGCTGCTACAACTCCTGCAGCTGAACCCTCAGGTGGGTGTAGAGGCATGTGTGAGCCCTCATGGCTCAGCCCTGCACGTGGGCACAGAGAAGTCAGTGTGACAGAAAAGTGGAGCTGGCAGCTTGAGATGGAGATCTCTAATTTTCCCCGCTTCACCTGCCAGAGCTTGTGAGTTGGAACATCCCATCTTTGTCCTCAAGCCATGCCAAAAAACCACAGAAAAGCCTGGCTGCTGGTCTGATCTGCCTTCAAGGTGTAGACTATTCCTGATGTCACCCTTCCCTACTCTCCCCCAAAGCTCAAAGCTCTCTAGCTACATTCCAGGCAAAGGAGGCATTCCTGGACAAGCACCTCTCCTGGACAAGCACCTCTCTACCCCTAGTGCTGCTCAGGATCCATTTAACATGTTCCACATGAGCCCTTGGTGTCCTGTCAGATTCAGATGGGATTTATCCAGCCCTGGGGATACCCATCCTTTAGCACCTGGAATTTTCCTGTATTGCAGATTCAAACTTATGCTACAGAGAAAGGACGTGTCACTCTAGGTGCCTTTTTATCACCAAATCTCCCTAAAAAATTCATCCCTTCCCATTTTCCAGGTTAAGTTTCTAAATAATTTGTATATATTCTCTGTTTCTTCTGTATTTTTTAGTACATCCTGATTTGTGTTATTCAACATCAACATCAACCTGGTTTTTATTAAGTTTTTGCCCCATTAATGAAGGTTTTTCATAAAAAAAACCCCAACAAAGTGTACTAAAGACTACTTTATCCTGCCCCACTTCCCAGTCCAACACAAGTCTCTATCCCAAAAAGAAACAGCGCAATCCTTTGCTGGGGAGTCCCTCAGGAAAGGTTTGCTTGATTTAACCACAGTATTTCCCAAGCCTTTCCAATTTAATCCCTCAGAGGGAGCCTCAGGAGGGACACTGCAGCCTCAATGCTTCATTTTCCTGAAGTCCTCCCTGCCCATCAGAGCTCACTTTGAGCTGGCTTGGTCCCTGATGACCCCTCCATGGTCACACACGCTCCTTTCCCTGCACATTCCATATACAACAGCAGATGGATCATAACTCCCAGACCCCTTCCCATCACCCTCAAGTAAAGAGACCTGTGGGAAACGGAGGAGTAGAAACCTCCACAAACCCTAATGAGTTTGATTTACAGCCCTGGAAAGAACTTGAGTTGATGTAATGATAAAGGTATATAGATCTTAAGTAAAAAAATTATAAACCTATGTTTCTAGAGTTATAAGTGAGAAAATGTATTGGGTGATATAGTGAAGGGTTTTAAGTATGATAATGTGATTTTATAGTTTAAGTTAAGAATTTAGATGTTATAATAGAAGTATCTGTGTGTACGTGAGCTTACAAGTTATTGGTCAAGGAACAGACACAACGCAGTAAAAAGTACTAAAGGTGATAGGTTATAAAATCAAAACAAAGTTTCCTGTTAATTTTCTATTGGACTGTAAAGTTATAAATTGCCATGGAACTCTGAAACTCATGACTTCCTTTAGTTATGGTGACTTGCTGTTAAACCTGTAACTCCTGAGACTGAGGCCTCGTTTGATTTTTTAAGTAATAAGTCGCAAATAACCAAGTTAGTCCCATCTCTTGGACAAAGCTCTGACAGAGACAGAACAAAATCAGATTTTTGGGATTTTTTTTGGATGGGCACGGCAGGTCTATACAGGATCTGTTTGAGGCAGAGCCTGGCAGCTCCGATGGCCACTCAGAGCACGAGGATGAAATTCCCTGTTTTGCTCACTCTTGTTCCACTCTGCACTTTGACTTCTCGAGTTTTCTATTTCATTGCTTCCCCTGTTTCCCTGCCAACCTTCCTCAACTCCCAGCACTTGCTCTCTTTCAACTCTTGTGTACTCCCCTGTGAAATGCCACTCTCCTCTCTTGTGGATTTTCTTCTTCTTCAGGGTTTATTTTCTTTTCTTTTCTCTTTCTAATTTCCATTTTTCCAAAAGGAAATAGGACCTGTTCTGCTTTAATTACTGCTGCAGTTAGCATCCCCCAGCCTTCTACCAACCCCTTTCATTTTCACTGCTTCCTCCCAGTGGACCTGGCCCACTCAATTTCATAATTCCCTAAAATTTACTTTCCTAAATGTAGTTCTATGTGCATAATTCATCCATAATTTGGATTTGTTTCCTACTGGGATAATCAAACAATCTTCCCTAGCTCTTTTTTTCCCCACACCTGTTGTTATTCTTTCCTTCCAGGTAATTATACACAAAAAGTTATATATTTGGGGCAGGCAAGCAGGAGAAAGCAGATCATTCTTCAAAATCCACATTTCCCCTCTCCTTACTGAGACTTCCCCCTCTTCCCATAACCAAGTACATTCATTTAATTCAACAGGACATTTCCAAGCAAAATGAAGTGTGCATTGCTTCATGGCAAAACATGAGTTAGGCAGAGGCAGATCTTGAGCTGATGTAAATCAGAACAGACCTATTGTCTTCAGAGAAAGTGCATCATTTTCTAGGGAAAAAACAAATTTTAAAAGGACCACGGGAGCTGTGCAGACATAGCACAGCTGAGAATCAGGACTACCTTTAAATCTGTCTGGTTTTATCATTGTTTTTCTTTCTCTTAAAATTGCGAGCTGACTGACTTAGCACATTATTTTTTGAACCATTAATAGTGTGGAGTCTAATTTGGAAGCAAAGCTAACGCCCAGGAAAAGCAAGCAGCACAGATGACAAAATTATCACACCTTCCCTGGTACTGGCAAGAAGAATGAGGGCTGAAGGCTTGCACATGTGGCTTACTCGCATTAGTGTGAAAACTAGTGTGCTTTGGGGGGAAAAAAATGTGTTTTATTATTCAAATCGGATTCCCTTTTCATATCAATTTATGACATGACATCCATTTTTGTGAGTCTTTCCTGTCAGGAGGGAAACGTGCTCACATGTATCTTCAATATGGGTTTATTTGTCAAATTATCACAGGACAAACAGTGACGAATAACATCCATACAAATGTGTTGCTTCTATATGTGCTTACTTCACAGTAAGTGAGAAAAGAGAGAAAGCCAACCCAAACAGACAGAAAACACACAGAGCATGACTATTTGTAACATATATGCAAAGAGTTTCACGCAGCACAGACATATCCCCGGGCTCCTTGCTGCTCCTATAAT